>CM037020.1:20092128-20172144 GCA_020875875.1 Dioscorea alata | reverse complement strand
CTTAAGGCACGGGCGTGTGGTGACATTGTCCTGCCTGGGACACTCCCGTGTCAGGATTTAGCTCTTCTACACTCCAGGCTGGGACTTGCCGCACTTGGGCACAGGCGTGTCATGCCCGTGTCAGCCAGTTCTGAAACCTTTGGTCACTGCACATGCAGGAAACACCCACGGTTTCACACCAAATTGACTCGGGCCCAAGATTCCTACACAGGAATAAAAATACCTTAGACAGCACAAATTCCAATCAGTAAATATGCTTAAGGACCGAGAAAAGACTATAATAGGAGGCAAGAAACATGATATGAAATGCGCTCATCATGATACGTAATCAACCAATAGAAGTGTATAACATGAGTGATGAAAGAACAAATGGTGGACCTCGGACTAAATGTTTCCCTTCCACTCATGAGAGTATCTTCCACACTAATGATGAAGGTCAATGGGCATGTCTAGATGTTGATGAGGATATTTACGAGTTTTGACACTTAGCAATGTCTTCTACCAATTGTAATGACTTTACTTGAATGAAAGGTAAGCGTATATTGTTAGTAATGTCTTCTTGATCCCGAGTTTCAATAGTGTATATTTTCCTTAAAATATTCACAAATATTGTATCATAAGTATATGCTTTTTTTTCTAGTCATGATTTATAATAGCTAATTTCGTTAACAATTATCATTTGCTTGTAAAAATGGGCACGGACTCTTATCACATACTATATCACCTATGAATTAGCACCAAGTTTTAGTTATATTGTTAAACAAAAAATTATTGTTTGTAAACATCACAATCAGCTTTGTGTAGCCCTTGATATCCTGTATGTGAGCAATTGTTCCATGTTTCAAAATTCTAGCCTTCTACTCATCTTTATTTGAATAATCTTTATGAAGTTATTTTGATTGTAGTACAGAAACTGTATTACAATCCTCTGATTACAGTTCTTGGCATCTATCACCTCAATTGGTCGCTGTTTTGGAGAACCTATTCGAGCAGCGATTATTCATACCACTGAAATTTTTTTAAGGGTTGCATGCTTTTCATTAGGAAATTGAAGTAAATTATGCCTTGGGTGTGTGGTTTGAACTTACTGGCTTCTATTAATGACTTGTAGGCATTTCTGACAAATGCAAGAGGAGGCCCATGTACATATTAAAGGCTACTTCTTGATGTGTAAATATAGTTCTATTAAGAATAAAAGGGTGTAGGTTATTGCACAAACTTCATTAATTATTTTTCTTTTGTGCATCAATGTGAAAAGCTTTGAAGGTATATGTTTTATTTTATTAGCTACTTTTACTTTGCAAACTTTTTATCTGCTTTGTTGATGGCTTAGCAGGCATTCTTTATTCTTGGTGGTATGTTTATTTAGAAATTAATACTAGCCTAGGTTCCTCATCAAATTCCTATAGTTACATGACATACAACACCTTTCGTCAGCACTAGCCTGCAACCACAACAAGAAGGTGTTGTCAGTTGTTAAACAAAATCATGGATTTTTTTCCTTTTTTAAAATAAGTTATTTCACCAAGAATTAGTATAGGTGAATTTTCCTTCTTGTTTCATAGAAGGAAGCTTATTTTGTTGGTAATCGTGTTGATTTAAAATTAAAACACAGTAACCAAGACCAACTACAAGTAAAGCCTATTTATGAAAACATAGTGTTTTTTTAGTGAGAAACAGAGAATATTCATACATTAATCTGCTAATTAATTATGCTCCTGTGTCATAGAAACAAAACTAAACAAAGTGATCATTTGGAATTAGTGGGACAAACAAAAGAATAATAATCATGATCAGCTAGTTGATTAGGGATATAATATTAGTATTTAATATAATTAGTATTTTAATGGGAATGGAAAAACAAGCTTCCTTGTTGCCATTTTTGTTCTTTGCTTTGATGCTCTTTCATTCCATCGTCTCTATTCCATACTTTGCTTCTAATATTGAGAAAAATGCTTATTTTTCTTGTGAATAGATTAGTGATTCAGTGTTAATAATCAGCCAACTTCTTGGATTCAACACATTTGATTTCTGATTGGAAAGGCATAGTTCCAATCCTTTTTAGTCACTTCCCATCTTTCTTGTTTGTTTTGTGTAATAATTTAGCATTGCATCAAACAAGGTATGTTCTGTGTGGTAGAAGAATGTAGTGTATTAATGAACATATACAAATAAGAATGTACTTGCAGCTTATTGATTGTTGTAAATTGTTTGACAATTTTTCTTTGACAACATGTGTGTGCGTGCAGTTTTCTTGTTCTGATGGTATTGCCATAATATATAGATATAAAGGAAATTCCTACATTCATCACCATGCCATGTCCTGGAGAAACTTTGATACATTTAAAGAATTGCAAGCCATGATTTTAAGGTCTTCATGAACTACAACATAGAATGCAATTTTACTGCGTTAGAATTTGGAAAATAGAGGCGGTCTTGGTAGTGTCTTCAACTTGCCGTTAGAGCGTGTCTTTGACATGGAATCTAATGCTCAAATAGCTTCTACAATATGCTTTCCCTTGTTGAGCATAATGCAGTTTGCCTAGCAGATATAAACATATTTAAAAGTTATCTCTTTCTCTAATGCTCACCAAATTACCATCTTATCAATAATGTTATCTTTTTAACGCTAAGATGGCCATAATACCTAATGTCATATATTACTATTTTGAATGCTAATGTTGTACCCGAATCCAACCTATAATGGGGGTAGTGATGTGGCAAAGAATAAGTTATGTTTTGTATTTTAAGTATTGTGTTAGTTTGAATTAACATCAAATTATGAGATTATTGTGATAAATTGAGACTATAATCAAAATATCTAAGTGCTTAAGGAATTTCCAAATTTAGTAGAAGTAGGAGTTTAAGAATTTGTCTAGAAGATAGCTATGAAACTTTTGAGCCCTATATATAATCAATAAAGTGTAGTGTTCACAAAATCAAGGGGAAAAAAGAAACAAATTTTGGGAAAAATAAAAGGCTAACATGAACAGCAAGCTCTTGAGCAAACCAAGAAGTTATTATTAGGAATTCATTAGATAGTAATGAAAACAACTTTTTCATGTGGGATGATTGTGCAAGAAGATTATTCTTGTGCCATTCATGATTAGATTGCTTAATCCTTTTAAATTCCTTTAATTTTCTCAGATTGAAAGAAGAGCAATTCAATGGGTAATTCCCATCAAGACCTGCTGTTGCTACAACCAGCAATGCATTAACTCTAGCAGCTAGTGCATTATTGCTTTTGCAGCAGTTGTGCAGATTTGCAACAAGAACACATTGATCATCCCAAGATCCACCCTTCCAAAAGGAAAAGGTAGCCGGCTCTCTCTCAAGCCTCTGTTGTTTTTTTTTTTTTCCAAAGATTTTAATCATTGGCATATGGCATTACACTATGTACATATCAATTTTGGTATGTTTATCTAAATTCATCACCTAACATTTTTTTCTCTATTTTTTAACTATCAATACATGTATCATTTTTTTCCTAACTATAAATAAGTATCAATAAATGTATCAGCAACCAGGAGAAAATGTTCCTTACCCAAATAGAGGAGACATACTAAGAGGAATTTACAAAATAAAAGACTAGTTTAATGATGTTTTTGTTTTTTCAATGTCAAACTTAATTATAGTTCGTATTGAACTTGCCAATTTCAAGACGATATTTTTATAGTTTCTCTATTGTTTCTGTAAGCCGTGTTTGGCTTTTTGATATGAAATGAGAATCTATAATGATGTTTTTGGTTTTTCAATGTCAAACTTAATTATAGTTCGTAGTTGATAAGTGCTCGTGTCATAGTAATGCGAAGCGTTATTATCTTGCAATGAGCTTTAATTCAATCAGATTTTATCACTAAAAAGTCTGCAATTGTTTACTTCTGTGCATTGTAGGGTTGTGAAGATAAATGAAGAAGAAAAGGAACGAAGTTAGATCGTGTTGGCATTGTTGGGAAGATTTTCGGACCAAGCAAGGAGCAAGGCGTGAGCATAGACTTGTGAGTGGTGCCAACCTCCTTTGGAGGGGCACAAAGGCAGTCACATTCACAATACGCAAGGGGGTTTTCATCTATGTCTTTACTTTGTGTTTTATTTCATACATTGATGAACATGTATAGCTCCATGAGGAGCTAAACCCCTTGTGGGTATTCGGACTTGTAAATTCTAGGGTTATCATGTTTCTTTGACATTGTTATTATGCTTTTCCATTATTGATGAATAAGAATTGAGTTTCAATCTTGATTTTATTTTGCTATTGTTTTCCCTTAGATGTGACACTAGGGTTGAGAGCAATCTAGGTTTTCCTTTGGAGGTGTGACAACTCCTATAGGATTAGACTATTCAAGATTGAAGAGGGTTGAGAGGGAGAGTTGTGAGGTAGCGATGTACCCCTTTCCCTTCGGTGTGATTTCTCCCTACCTCTGTTTCCTTGATTTATTAGCGGTCAAGATAGAGTGAAGTGCTAGGTAGATAAACTCCCCTGGGGCTTAGTTACGCGAGTAACAGAGTGAAGGGTTGAAGTGAATCCTATGCACTGGGGCTTAATCTAGACTAGGGTTCTTCCTCCTGGACCAAAGGGTTAGAACTACATATAGGAACAGTTTAATCACTAGGAATCCCTAGAACTTAATGCAATTCCACGTAGTGTGAGGTTTAGGTAGATGTACTCCCCTGGGACTTAATCGTGCGAGTGATAGAGTGAAGGGTCGATGTGAATCCTAATACCGGGGCATAATGTTGGGGTTAGTCACAGTTGACCTTAGGTTTGGGACCGTGAGTCTAAGGATTTCCTCGACTCAATTAGCATCAATAGGAAGGTATGATAGCATAGTCTTGCACTAGAAGCATAGATCCTAGAGGTAACTTGTCCGGATACCCCACTTCATTCATTGTTAAATCCTCCTTAATCTCTTTTTCTTGCACTCTCTAATCTTTCATCTCTCTCTATAATTTCCTGTCTTTTAGTATAGTTGTTCTCACAATTCACACACGAATCGATTATTACTTTTCCGTACTTCGCATAGTAATAGTGAAATCTCATACTCTAGCTCCCTATTCCTGTGGATTCGACTACCCTCTCACGGGGTAACTTTTATTACTTCGACAAACCCGTGCACTTGCGGGCTACACGCATGGGTCGTGTCAGTAGTGAACTTGCCAATTTTCAAGACGAGTATTTTTTTACAGTTTCTCTATTGTTTCTGTAAGCCGTGTTTGGCTTTTTGATATGAAAATGAGAATCTGTAATGAACTTGTTAACTTTCAGGGTAAGTTTTTTTAATGAAGAAAAATAGAAATTTACAGTGTTTTTAACGTTTATACAACACATTATGTTGATGTTTATATGTGGAATAAGTAGATTATCAACTTTCAATATCAGATAGGTAGTCGGTAATGAAGTTCCCAACTTTCAAGTTGAATATTTTTTGGATAAAAATGTAGTAATTTATAGTGTTTCTAATGTTTATAGTAGTCATCATTTTAATGCTTTTATGCTGAACAATTGATTGAAATTGTAATGCTATATGTTTTGGTATTCAATATCACATTGATGGATTCTAATGTTCTTGTGTTTGAGTATAAGGGATTTTGTTATTTTCTTGTTCTTGTGTTTGAGTATAATGGCTTCCTGTCAATGGGGATAATGAATATATATATATATATATCTCATTGTTAAACCTAGAATATTTGTTGAACTTTTTTTAACAAGTTTTCAGATTAAGCCTTAAAACAGTAAAACTATGATAGATCCATCACAAATTAGAAACTACGAACACACAAACACTAAAACTAGAATCCATCTATCTCTATACTTTCTTAATATATTAACTTGTTATGAACTTTTTAACATGTTTTTCTTTAAATGACGTAGATAAGGGAAAAATGGCAAAATTAAAATTGAAGTGCTTGAAAATGGTCGTGTGTGAATCTGCTAACAATAATGATACTGGGTGTGACACTGGTGTGGGTACTAGAATAAGCAACACTCGCAACTCCAATCCATCATTCCCTCTTGGTTCTAACAGATCCACTCCAACACTTCATGTTGCTCCTAATTGCTCAGTTCCATCATCTTTAGCTGATTTAAATCATAATGAACATGAGCCAAACCAAAACAATAGTGCCAGATTAGAGAACATTCCCGCAGTTAATGAAGCCAAAATTTAAATGCAGGTTAATTTCATATCTTCAATTTTAATCGTAATTTATTATATTTGCATTAATGTTCTAATTTTCTACTAAAATATAAATTATTATAGTTAATAGTAATGGACAACAAAAAAAAAGGAGGCCGAACTACTCTAAAGGAGTTGTGTCATTACCACCACAAGAGAGGATTGTGGTGAGTGCTAATTATTTGGGATAACCAATTGACCCCGAAGCACAACTATTGGCTTGATTTATCGGCATGCTTGCTCAAACTGGTCAACAAATTGGCCTCCATTATGAAAGTTGGCATAAAGTGCCAAAAACATTGAAGGATGAATTGTTCAAATTTATTGAGGCAAACCCATATAAGTGAATTGTTCATATGTTGTTTTCATAAATATATAAACATAAAGAGTATGTGCTCAAGTCTTTGGGAAGGAATGGAGAGATTGCAAGCATGATTTCAAAAGTGTCATTTCAAAAAAGAAGATGGTTGCAAATGAACAAAGATGAACATCCAAATGCAACCATTCGATGGCAATGTGAACAATTAGTCAATTTTTGGTATTCAAATAAAGGTGAGGTTTGAATAGTTATTTTACTTATTTTATTATAATTATCATATCTTTATTATTTCTAAGTTAGTATACATGTCATTATGTAGGATTTAGAAAGACATGGGGTTGCTAGCAGAAAATAACAAAAATATACTCATACCTCCGGATCGAAGAGCTTTGCGAGAAAGGAAAGGAAATGGTAAGCAATTATATATTAAGCATTAAATTGTTAGTGTGAGTTATAAATGTTATTTTTACTTTCCTTTGTATTTTAATGATTTGTTCAAGTTAATCTCTTGATGTTTGTGATTTAAACAATTTTTGTTTGACTACTTCTAGGAGGTTAACACTAGAAGAAAAATAGGACATCTCGAATTTTTTGGGAGAAACTCATACCAAAATGATAATTCTCACATGAATATGGAAATTGAACCAGTTTTGGTAATATTTATGTTTTAAGTATTCCTTAATTCTTAATTTGTTTTGGAATATGTTATTTCTTTAAAATAATTTTTCTCAATTATACATGATAAATCAAATGAGAAGTTAGCTTAATGTAAAACAGTAGATGAGGATATGCAAATGGTTGAAACTGAAATTCTCACAGAAGTTATTGATAAAGAACGATGTGGGCGACTAAGAGGACTTGGATTAGGTAACAACCAAAAGTTATTATGGTGGTATGATTAGCAGAAATTCTACTGCCTCAAGCACTCAATCAAGTTTGTTTGTTGAGCGATTTGACCAAATGGAACAACAAATGCAACAAATGAAAAAGAAGCTAGAGCAAGAATGTGAACAAGAATTTGTTCAACAATGTGCTCAATATAATGCTCTTCTTGTGTTTTACAAAATCGTTTTCTGGAGTTACTATCAGTAGAGTTGACATAGCTGGCTCAACTTCTCAATCACAGGTATTTCAAAAGTGCCTATGTTATTGTGTTTGTATCTATTTTATTGTAATTTTAAATTCATTGTGGAATCTTTTCTCATAATTTTTTTTAATTGTGTAATCAGCCTTCTAGAGATTAGTAGTGGCATTGATCAATCTATGGAGGCTTTTTATTTATCTCTGCTTTCTTTTGTGTTATTTGGAGTAAGACAAGAATCCCAAACCTAACTATTTACTAATATCGAAGACGTTTGTGACTCCTAATTGGTTTTAATATATTGAACATCAACAATTGTGTTTGTGTATATAATTAATTATATGTGACTGTTGTTATCTTGAATGCTAATTCCAGGTGTTCTACTACCATTTTTTGTAAGAAATACACAAAAATAAAATTGGAAAATCAGAGGAACCTATATTCAAAATTAAATTTAACTGCATTTATAAGGAAAATTGCAGCAAAGTACGTCAGTAATTTATAAATATAAATTCCCTAATTTAGCGTGTTGCTGTAAAAAATGTTACTATTTTAGTAGTGATTTCTCACATAAATGTTGTTGAAGCATTAGCAATATTTAAAAGTTGGAAGAACTCGTGGTGTTTTTGCTATGAACGCCTCTATTTTAGTGGCGTGTTTGCTTACAACTGCCACTAATATAGTGGCATTTTGTTTTGAAAATGTCACTAAGTTAGTGCCGTTTTTGCGTAAAAATGCTACGAATATAGTGTCGTTTTTGATAAAAATGCCTGCTAAATTTGATTTTTATTATTATTATTATTATTTTTTTTCCAACACCCACATTGCATGGAGTTTATACTAATAATCGCCACAAAAATGGAGGTGTTATTTTGGAAAAAACATCGCCATTTTGGTGCCTTACATGTGAACTTCGCTACCAATCTTGGTAGCGTTTATAAATATAAATGTGATAAGGCTGAGTAAACATGTTTTACTTACTTGTTTTATATGCATTGAGCATCATTTCACCATGGATTATGTCTCATAAAGTGTATTTTGGTGTTCTTTTATGCAATTAGGTGTGAAAGTGTTACAGAAGGAAAAGGAAGCAAAGATGGGTTATAAGACATATTGTTGGAACTTTTGTACACCACAAGTGTCAAGGCACAAGAGGGGGTCATGCAATGAGGGTGTGTGCCAACTTCCTGAAGGATTTCAACATGATTTATGAGATGGAAGGGCACAAGGCAGTCACACCTTCATGTCCCAACTTGTGTGAAAATAGTTAAAGCTCTCAAATGATGATTCGAAGGAAGTAGAAGTCTTATAACTCACTACATGGACGTGTGCCCGATCATGTAGCCTCAAGATGAGAGAGTTTGGATCGCGTTTATGAAGAGTACTGTAGAGGAAATTACTGTAGCAGAAATTACTGTTCACGCGACCGCGTGGGAATTCTGCAGCCCACGCGACCACGTGGGATCTCACGTGGTCGCGTGAAGACACGTGACTGGCACGTTTTTCAGATTTATAAATACCCTGATTTGCCGATTTTTAGAGGACTTTTGCGCACGTTTGAAGGCAAGAGCGGCTAGGGTTTCAAGGAGGAGGTCTTTGGCGATATTGGGAGTCGTTCTTCACAAACTTCGATAGATCTTTCGACGACGAGATAGCATCGGGGAGCCATTGGCGACCCTAACTTCGGAGAAGGTTCCTTCGAGACGTTGAACGATTCATCAAGGCCATTCATCACGAATTCAAGGGGGTTTACTTTCATGGATTACATTGCTTTTTACTTCATTATCTTTTGCTTGTAATAAGCCCATGGAGGGCTAAACCCTAGTAGATACTTGGGCATGTGAAACCCTAGGTTTCAATTCATGTATTGACTTCTTATTGCTTCTTTTAATTCTGAGTTAATTTGAGTTTTAATCTTGTTTAATCATTGCTTGCATTCCTTATGATTCGTATGGTGTTTGGTATGCTTGATTTGTTCCTGGTGAGAGAGAGGTCTCCATTAGGGATTAGAACATACAAGGTTAAAGAGGGTTGAGAGGGTGAGTCATGAGATAGAGGAGTGTCCCCCTTTCCCTTCCGATTGAGTGTTTCCTATCTCCGTATTCCCTAAGTTTTATGCAACCCATATGGGGTGTGAGGCGTGAGATGATAGATTTCTCCGCCGAGACCTTTGTAGGGGGTTAGGGATCTTTCGCCTAGAAGTAGGGTTCTATCTAATTTTAGGAATCGGTTTCCCTCTTAGGTATCCCTAAAACTCATTGCGGTCATATGGGGTGTGAGGTGTTGAGATTGAGCGATTTCTCCGCCGGGACCTTGTAGGGGACTAGTATCGGTGGCCTGGAAGCAGGGATCGATTGTTCATGGATACCTCGACTCATAGGACTCGGTTTGAGAAGCATTAGTTAGTCTTGCACTTCATGATAGAGCCTAGGGGGATCATTGCCCGGGTATCTCATCTTCATTGATAGAGATCTCCTTTACCTTTCCCTTTTACTTACTTCTTTCTTGCGATTTTCTTATTTTACACATTACATCCATTGCTTCATATTATTGATTCGAAAAGATAACTAAGAATAGTCATTACTAGTACTTCCGTTCCCTGTGGATTCGACTACCCACTCACCGGGGTAATTATTACTTCGACAAACCCGTGCACTTGCGGTACACACACGCAAGGGGTGTGTCCAAAATGCTGCTAAGTTACGGACATCACTTTAGTGGCACTAGTCGCGGCATTTTTATAAGACGCCGGTGGTCAATTTAGCGTCATTTTTAAAAGCCGTGAAAGGGCGAGAAAATTGCTGTTAATAGGCCCATATGGTGTAGTGATAGGATTAAGATTTTTATTCAAAAATAGGAGACATTCCGAAAAAAAACATACGATTAGTGTTTTGGTTAAAAAATAGCAGACATTTCTGAAACTAAAAATAGTATTTGGGTTTTTATTCAAAAGAACTAAGACATTCCGAAAAGAAAACAAAAGATTAGAGTTTTGATTCAAAACTGAAAGTAGGACATATTCCAAAAAGTAAACATAGGATTTGGGGTTTTGTTTCAAACATAAAAGACATTCCAAAAAGAAAGCAAGGATTAGTTTTTTTTATTGAAAAATAGGAGGCATTTTGAAAAGAAAACATAGGATTAGTGTTTTTATTCAAATATAGTAGGCATTCTGAAAAGAAATAATAGGATTAGGGTTTTGATTGAAAAATAGGAGATATTACAATAAGAAAACAAAGGATTAGGGTTTTGATTGAAAAATAAGAGACATTACGAAAAAAAAACATAGTGTTATTGTTTTGATTAAAAATAGCAGGCATTCCTAAAAGAAAACATATGATTGGGGTTTTGATAAACAATAGCAGGCATTAAAAAAAACTTAGGGTTAGGATTTCGATTAAAAAACATGAGATATTGTGAAAAGAAAGCAAATGATTCTCGTTTTGATTCAAGAATAGCAGACATTTCCAAAGAAAATTTAAAATTAGGGTTTGATTTAAAAATATGAGGTGTTACAAAAAGAAACATAGGATTTGGATTTTTATTTAAAAACTATTAGGCAATACTAAAAGAAAAATAAGATTAGAATTTTGATTGAAAATCAGCAGAAATTACAAAAACAAAAGATAGGATTAGAGTTTTGATTCAAACAAATGGGGGCATTCCAAAAAGAAAACAAAGGATTATGATTTTGATTCAAAACTGAAAAATAGGAAACATTTTGAAAAGAAAACATATGATTAGGATTTTTATTCAAACATAGCATACAATCCGAAAAGGAAAGTAAGGATTAGGTTTTTGATTGAAAATAGAAGACATTCAGAAAACAAAATATAGGTTAGGGTTTTGATTCCAAATTGATAAATAGATAACATTAAGAAAAGAAAACATAGGATTCAGGTTTTTATTGAAAGATAGTAGACATTCTAAAAAGAAAAAATATAAGATTACAGTTTTGATTCAAATATAGTAGGCATTCCGTAATGAAAACATAGGATTATGGTTTTTATTCAAAATAGACAAATAGGATAGATTAGTATGAGAAAACATAGGATTAGCTTTTTGATTAAAAAATATTAGACAATCCAAAAAAGAAAACAAAAGATTAGGGTTTTGATTCAAAAGTAGTAGTCATTATGAAAAGAACACATTGGGTTAGGGTTTTGATTCAAAAATAGGAACCAATCTAGGAATCAAACAAAGGATTAGTGTTTTGATCGAAAAATGTGAGGCATTACGAAAAGAAAACAAAGGATTATTGTTTTGATTGAAAATAACAGACATTTTGTAAAGAAAAAATAAAGTTTAGGTTTTTGAATATAAACTAATAAATAGGGCGTATTAAGAAAAGAAAACATACGATTCAGATTTTGATTGAAAGATAGGAGACATTCCCGAAAGAAAAGATGGTATTAGGATTTTTATTCAAAAGTAGGAGGCATTCCAAAAAAAGGAAAAATAGGATTAGGGTTTTCATAAAAAATTAGAAGAAATTCCCAAATCAAAAGATAGTATTAGAGTTTTGATTAAAAAGAATGAGACATTCCGGAAAGAAAACAAAAAAATTAACGTTTTGATTAAAAAATGGCAGACATTCCGAAAAGGAAACATAAGATTATGATTTTGATTTAAAAGTAGAAAACATTTCGAAAAGAAAACATAGGATTAGGAATTTTATTCAAGAATAGGAGCCATTAAGAAAAGAAACATAGGATTAGGGCTTTGATTAAAAATTAGCATAGATTCCTGAAACAAAATATCAACGACATTACTCTAAGGAAACGTAGGATTAGGGTTTTGATTAAAATATATGTGAGTCTTTCATTTATTTTATTATTATTTCAATTTTTTAATTGATAAAATTATAAAATAAACCATATAGTAAAACAAAGGGGGGGAGACAACCCATCCTAGTGCTACTCTCATAGAAGCTTGCTTAACTTCGAAGTTCTAATGGGATTTGGGGCTTTTGTGTTGGTATGATCGTACGCGATAGAAGTTCAATAGAGTAAAAAAATTAAGGATTAGGTTTTTGATTGAAAATAGAGTACACTTCCATAATAAACATAAGATTAGAGCTTGATTAAAAAATAGTAGTTATTCCGAAAAGAAAAAAAAATAGTGGTTTGATTGAAAAATATGAAATATTACTAAATCCGATGTTTTCTCTTGCAAACAAAACCAAAATTTTATTTTTCTTAAAGTAATGTCCCCTATTAGTGAAAAATAGGACACATTGCTATAAGAAAACACAAGATTCGGGTTTTGATTGAAAGATAGAAGGTATTCCGAAAAGAAAACATTGCACTAGGATTTTTATTCAAAAGTAGGAGGCATTACGAAAAAGAAAAACATATGATTAGGGTTTTGATAAAAAAATTAGCAGAGATTTCAAATAAAAAGAGATGATTAGGGTTTTAATTAAAAAAAATGAGACATTCAAAAAAGAAACAAAGGATTAAAGTTTTGATTAAAAAATAGCAGATATTCCCAAAAGAGAAACATAAGATTATGATTTTGATTCAAAAATAGAAAACATTTCGAAAAGAAAATATAGGATTAAGTATTTTATTCAAAAACAGGAGCCATTAGGGGTTTTGATTAAAAATTAGCAGAGATTCCCCAAACAAAATCTAGGAGACATTACTCTAAGGTAACATAGGATTAGGGTTTTGATTAAAATATAGGTTAGTCTTTCATTTTTAATTATTATTGTTATTTTTAATTAATAAAATCATAAAAATAAACCATATAGCAAAACGAAGGAGGAAGTGGTGCAACACGAGCTCTTCGGAGGAGGTCATCCATTCTAGTACTGTTTTCGTACAAGCTCGCTTAACTTCGAAGTTTTGATGGGATTTGGGGCTTAAGTGTTGGTATGATCGTATGGGATAGAAGTTCACCAGAGTGCAAAAAGAAAGGATTAAGTTTTTAAATGAAAAATAGGGGACACTTACAAAAGAGAATATAATGTTATTGTTTTAATTAAAAAATAGCAGACAGTACTAAATACTATTTTTTATCTTGCAAACAAAACCTGAATCCTATGTTTTCATAAAGTAATGTCTCCTATTAGTGAAAATAGGAGACATTATTATAAGAAAACATAAGATGAGGGTTTTGATTAAAAATTGTAGAAATTCTGAAAAGAAAACAAGGGATTGGGGTTTTCATTTAAAAGTAGGAGACACTACGATAAGAAAACAAACGATTAGGGTTCTGATTTAAAACTGAAAAATTGGACACATTCCAAAAAAAAACATAGGATTAGAGTTTTCATTGAAAGCTTGCTCACATTCTAAAAAGAAAATGTAGGATTTGGGATTTTATTCAAATATAGTAGGTATTCTGAAAAGATAACGTAGGATTAGAGTTTTGATTGAAAAAAAAAGCAGACAATACTATAAGAAAACATAGGATTTGGGTTTTGATTAAAAACAATAGGCATTCTGAAAAGAAAACATTCTATTATAGTTTTGATTGAAAAATATGAGGCATTTGTAAAAGTAAACATAGAATTTGGATTTTGATTGAAAAATAAGAGATATTACTATGAGAAAACATAGGATTAGTGTTTTAATTAAAATCAACAAAATAGGGGACATTTCTAAAAGAAAACACAGAATAGTGTTTTGGTTCAAATATAGCAGATGCTCGCACAATAAAATATACAATTAGGGTTTTGATTCAAATATAGTAGGCTTTCATAAGATAAAATATAGGAATAGGGTTTTGATTGAAAAATGAGAGATATTACAATAAGAAAACATAGGATTAGTGTTTTATTAAAAAATAGTAGACATTGCGAAAGGAAAAGAAAGGGTTAGGGTTTCAATTTCAAAATAGGAGGCATTGCTTAAATAAAAACAAAGGATTGGGTTTTGATTCAAAACTAAAATCTAGGAGACATTACTAGAAGAGAACATATGATTAGGGTTTTGATTCAAAACTGATAAATAGGAGACATCAAAAAAAAAAAAAAACATAGGATTCATGTTTTAATTAAAAGATAGGGGACATTACAAAAAGAAAAATAAGGATTAGTTTTTGAAAGATAGGGTTAGAGTTTTCATTGAAAAAACGAGACATTCCAAAAAGAAAACAAAGATATAGGGCTTTGATTTAAAAATAAGATTAGGATTTTGATTAAAAACATAGAATTAGTGTTTTGATGCAAAAATAGTAGACATTCCCGGAAAGAAACATAGGATTAGGGTTTTTATTGGAAAATATGAGACATTACGAAAAGAAAACGTAGGATTAGAGTTTTGATTAAAAAAAAAAATGAGACATTACAAAAAGAAAAGGAATGATTATTGTTTTGATTTCAAACTAAAAAAATAGGAAACATTTCGAAAAGAAAACATAGGACTAGGGTTTTGATTCAAAAATAGCAAACATTCCTAAAAGAAAAAAATGGATTGGGTTTTTGATTGAAAAGTAGGAGACATTCTGAAAAGAAAACATTGGTTAAGGTTTGATTCAAATCTGATAAATAGGAGACATTAAGAGAAGAAAATAAACATAGGATTCGGGGTTTGTTTGAAAAATAGGAGACATTCCCAATAGAAAACAATGGATTAGTGTCTTGATTCAAAAATAGCAGACATTACAAAAAAAAAACAAAGGTTTAGAGTTTGATTGAAAATAGAAAATAGGATACATTTGGAAAAGAAAACATGGGATTCGCCTTTTGATACAAATATCGGAGACATTACTATATGAAAACATAGGATTTTCCTTTGGATTGAAAAATATGAGACATTAATAAAAGAAAACATAAGGTTTAGATTTTTATTGAAAGATTGAAGACATTTTGAAAAGAAAATAAATGATTAAGTTTTTGATTCAAAATTGAAAAATATGACATATTACGAAAATAAAACATAGGATTACTATTTTGATTTAAAAATAGGACCCGATTCGAAATGTCTCCAATCTTTCAATATGACACATTTCGAAAAGAAAATAGAGGAATAGTGTTTTAGTTAAAAAATAGGAGACATTACGAAAAAAAAGATACGATAAGGATTGGGATCTTTATTAAAAAATGGGAGCCATTGTG
The DNA here is from genome assembly GCA_020875875.1 of Dioscorea alata. Lineage (NCBI taxonomy): Eukaryota > Viridiplantae > Streptophyta > Magnoliopsida > Dioscoreales > Dioscoreaceae > Dioscorea > Dioscorea alata. The sequence continues at coordinate 20,156,503 of CM037020.1, read as the reverse complement.
AAAAGATAAAATAGGATTAGAGTTTTGATTCAAAAATGAAAAATAGTAGACATTTGGAAAAGAAAACATATTATTAGAGTTTTGATTGAAATGTAAAAAATTAGACATTCAAAAAAGAAAACATAGTATTAGTGTTTTGATTAAAAAAAAGTGGATATTAGGAGTAAAAATCGTTGGATTATTGTTTTGTTATAAAATAAAAGACACTGCTAAAAGAAAACATAGAATTACTATTTTGATTGAAAAATAAAAAAAAAAGACAAATTCCAAAATTAAGACATAGTATTGGGTTTTGATTAAAAAACCTAGAAATAGGAGACATTACAGAAAGAAAACATTAAATTTTGGTTTTGATTCAAAAAAGCAGAATTTTGAAAAGAAAATGTAGGATTAGCGTTTCGATTCAAAACCGAAAAAAAGTCAAATTATGAAAAGAATACATAGGATTAGCGTTTTGATCCAAATAAAAAGAAATAGCAGACATTCCTAGAAGAAAACATAAGATTATCGTTTTTATTCAAAACTAGAAGACATTTAGAGAAAAAAATAATTGGATTAGTTTTTTTATTGAAAACCGAAATTTTGGTGACATTCTGAAAGGAAAATATGGGATTAGGGTTTTAGGTGAAAAACTAGGAGACATTCCAAAAAAAAAAAAAACAAAGGATTAGGGTGGTGATTTAAAAATTTCAAGACATTCCTTCAAAAGTAAAAAATATTAGACATTCTGAAAGAAAACATAAGATTAGGGTCTATTAAAAAATAGGAGGAATTCTAAAGGGAAAACATAGGATTAGGGGTTTTGAGTGATAAATAGCAGACATTTCAAATAAAACATAGGATTATGGGTTTGTTTGAAAACAGATAAATAGGAGACATTGTGAAAAGAAACATATAATTAGTATTTTGATTGGAAAATAGGCGACATTGCAAAAGAAAATGAAGGATTAGGGTTGTAATAAAAAATGAGTAGACATTCCAAAAATAAAAATATAGGATTAGCATTTTTGTTCAAAATATTAGACATCCTGAAAATAAATATACGATTATGATTTTGAGTAAAAAATAGCAGACATTTCCAAAACAAGAGATAGGATTAGGGTTTTGATTCAAAAAAATGTGACATTCTGAAAAGAAAAATTGGATTATGGTTTTGTTTCAAAAATAGAAGACATTCTAAAAAGAAAAGAAAGGATTCGGTTTTAAATTGAAAAATAGGAAACATTTCGAAAAGATAACATAGCTTAGGGTTTTGATTCAAAACTAATAAATAGGAGAAATTAAGAAAAGGAAACATTGGATTCTGGTTTTGTTTGCAAGATAGGAGACTTTCTGGGAAAAAGATAGGATTATAGTTTTGATTCAAATATAGTAGGCGTTCCGAATAGAAAACATAAGATTAGGGTTTTGATTGAAAAATATAGGCATCCCGAAATGAAAATATAGGAATACGGTTTTGGTTGAAAAATAAGAGACATTCCAAAAGGAAAACAAACAATTGTTGTTTTGATTAAAAAAATGGAAGACATTGCCAAAAGAGAACATATGATTTAGGTTTTGAATAAAAATAGTAGGCATTCCCAATAGAAAAACCTAAGATATTGTCTTTATTAAAAAATAGTAGATATAACCATAAGAAAACCTAGGATTAGTGTTTTGATTTTAAAATAGTAGACATTAGTAAAAAAACATACAATTACAGTCTTGATTGAAAAATAGTAGGCATTAAAAAAAACCATGGGATTAGGGTTTTGGTTGAAAAATATGATACATTCTGAAAAGATAATATCGAATTAAGTTTTTGATTAAAAATTATGAGATTCCCTAAACAAAAGATAGGATTAGGGTTTTGATTAAGAAAAATGCGATATTCTGAAAAGAAAATAAAGCATTAGAGTTTTGATTCTAAACTTAAAAATTGGACACATTCCAACAAGAAAACATGGACTAGGGCTTTGATTAAAAAATAGTATGCTTTCTGAAAAGAAATGAAAGGATTAGATTTTTGATTGAAAAATAGTTCACATTTCGAAAAGAAAACATAGGTTAGAGTTTTAATTCAAAACTAATAAATAGGTGACATTAAGAAAAGAAAACAAAGGATTCAAGTTTTGATTGAAACATAGTAGGCATTCCGAAAAGAAAACATATATATGACTATTGTTTTAATTGAAAAATACGAGACATTACTGTAAGAAAACATAGGAATAGGGATTTCATTCAAAAATAGCAGACATTAGGAAAATAAATCATAAGATTAGGAGTTTGATTGAAAATATGAGACATTGCTAGTAGAAAAGATCGAATTAGGGGTTTGATTAAAAATTGAAAAACAGAGGACATTTCCAAAATAAAAAATATGATTAGGATTTTGATTAAAAAAAATAATGGGCATTCCAAAAAGAAAAAGAAAGGATTAGGTTTTTGATTAAAAAATAAGAGCCACTCCAAAAAGAAGAACTGGGATTAAGGATTTGATTGAAAAATAGCAGACATTATTATAAGAAAACATAGGATTAGGCATTTGATTAAAAAATAGTTGACATTCCGAAAATAAAAAGTAGGATTAGTGTTTCGAATAAAAAATATCAGACATTTTGAAAAGAATACATAGCATTAATGTTATGATTGACAGATATTAGACATTCTGAAAAGAAACCATAAGATTAGGGTTTTGATTCAAAAATAGGAGGCATTACAAAAACAAAACATGGGATTAGGGTTTTGATTTAAAATTAGCAAAGATTCCCAAAACAAAATATAGACTTAGGGGCTGTTTGGTTCCAAGGAATGGAGTTGAGGAGTAATGAAATAGGAATGAGATAATAATGAGAATAAGGGGGAATGGATTAAGAATGAAAGGAAAATTGTGTTTGGTTGGAGGGTATAGGAGAATAATTCATTGGGAATTGGAAAAGTAAATAGAAGAAATATATACGAAATGTCTTTTATGCCCTTATAGAATAAATATTAAATAAATAAATATAATACCAAACAATATTATTTTATTTGTAATATGTTGTCATTATTGTTATAATTATTTTTTATAATTAAGTTTACAAATTCTTTATTATTAATATTGTTGTTTTGTTAAAATGTTATCATATTATTTTATTATTTTAGAATTTATTATTATTATTATTATTATTATTATTATTATTATTATTATTATTACTGTTTTTTATAGTATTATTTTATTAATATTGTTGTTTTTACAATATATATATATATATATATATTGGATGGAAATAAAATTATAGTGATGGGTAAGATGGTAATTTCCTGGTCCGGACTAGGCATTCCTCATGAAAATTGGAGGCATCCCAATCACCATTCTCCCCTCATCCCATTCCTAACCCATTCCTATGCCTGACAACCAAACAAGGGATTAGACCCATTCCCAACCCATTCCCAATCCATTCCTAGTCCAATGCTTGCAAACAAACAACCCCTTAGGGTTTTGAATAAAAAAAATGAGACATTCTGAAAAGGAAACAAAGGATTAGGCTTTTTATTCAAAACTGAAAAGTAGGACACATTCCGAAAAGAAATTTTACGATTAGGGTTTCGATTAAAAAATACCAGACATTCAGAAAAGAAAAGAAGGGATTAAATTTTTTATTGGAAAATATGAGACATTCCGAAAAGAAAGAATATCATAGGATTTTGATTCAAAACTGATAAATAGAAGACATTGAAAAAAGAAAACGTAGAATTTTGGTTTTGATTAAAAATAGGAAACATTTCTAGAAAAAACATCGGATTGTGGTTTTGATTCAAATATAGTAGCCATTCCAAAAAAGAAACATAGAATTAGGGTTTTGATTAAAAAAGATGAGACATTACTTTAAGAAAACATTGGATTAGGGTTTTGAGTTAAAAATAGTAGGAATTTGGAAAAGGAAAAATAGGATTAGTGGTTTGATTGAAAAATATGAGACATTTTGTAAAGAAAACATAGGATTATGGTTTTGATTGAAATATAGGATACATTACAATAAGAAAAAATAGGATTAGTGTTTTGATTAAAAACTAAAAAATAGTGGACACTTCTAATGGAAAACATAGGGTTACGGCTTTTATTGAAAACTGAAAAATAGTGACGTATCGAAGGGAAAACATAGGATTAGGGTTTTGATTCAGAATTAAAAGACATTCTCAAAAGAAAATATAGGATTAGGGTCTTGATTAAAAAAATATGAGACATTACCAAAAAAAACATAGGAGTATTGTTTTGATTAAAATATAGCAGGCATTCCCAGAAGAAAATATAAATTATAGTTTTGATTAAAAAATAGGAGGTATTCCAAAAAATAATTAGGATTAGGGTTTTGATTAAAAAAAATGAGACGTTACAAAAAGAAAAGATACGATTATTGCTTTGATTCAAAAATAGCGAACATTCTCAAAAGGAAAACATAACATTAGGGTTTTGAATTAATAATAGGAGGTATTCCGCATAGAAAACATAGGATTAGGGTTTTTATTGAAAGATATAAGACATTTCGAAAAAAAAATATCAGATTAGGGTATTGATAAAAAAAAATTGAGACATTCTGGAAGGAAATTAAAGGATGAGAGTTTTGATTCAAAACTGAAAAATAAGAGACATTTAGAAAAAAAAACAAAAGATTAGCGTATTGATTCAAAACAAAAAAATAGGAGACATTCCAAAGAGAAAATATTAGATTAGAGTTTAGATTAAAAACTAGAAGACATGCTGCTAAGAAATAATAAGATTAGGTTATTGAATGAAAACCAAAATTTAGCTAACATTGTGAAAAGAGAAGATAGGATTAGGGTTTTAGTTGAAAAATAGGAGACATATCGAAAAGAAATCACATCATTAAGGTTTAGATTAAAAAAATAGGAGACTTTTCGAAAAGATAGCAGTGGATTATTGTTTTTCTTCAAAATTAAAAAATAGGTGATATTCAGAAAAAAAAAAACATATGATTAGTGTTCAAAGAAAAAATATGAGACATTCTGAAAAGAAAACATAGGACTAGGGTGTTGATTGAAAAATAGCAGAATTCAGAAAATAAGACATACGATTAAGGTTTTGATTGAAAACTGATAAATAGGAGAGATACATAAAGAAAACATAGAATTAGTGCTTTGATTGAAACATTGGAAAAACAGAACACAGGATTATTGTTTTAATTCAAAAATAGGAGACATTTCAAAAAGAAAACATAGAATTAAGGTTTTTATTATAAAACAGGAGACTTTAAAAAAAAACATACACTTTGAGTATTGATTAAAAAATCACAGATATTACAAAAACAAAAAATACGATTTGGGTTTTGATTCAAAATAACTAAGACATTCTGAAAAGAAAACAACGGATTAGGGTTTGGATTCAAAACTGAAAAATAGGACACATTCCGAAATGAAACATAGGCTTTGGAGTTTGGTTTCAAAAATAGCAGGCATTAAAAAAAAAGCAAGGATTAGTTTTTTTTATTAAGAAATATGAGACATTTCAAAAAGAAAACATAGGATTAGGGTTTTGATTCAAATATAATAGGCATTCCGAAAAAAAAACATAGAATTAATGTACTGAATGAAAAATAGGAGACAGACATTACTATAAGAAAAATATGATTAGGGTTTTTGGTCAAAAATAATAGACATTCCGAAAAGAAAAACATATGATTACTAATTTGTTTTAAAAATAGCAGACATTCCCAAAGGAAAAATAGGATTAGGGTTTCGATTCAAAAATAGGAGCCGTTGGGAAAGGAAAACATAGGGCTAGGGTTTTGATTAAAAATTTAGAAACATTACGAAAGGAAAACATAGGATTATTGTTTTGATTAAAAACTAGTAGACATTTTGAAAAGAAAACATAAGTTTATGGTTTTGATTAAACAAAAAGAGGCATTAAAAAAACTTAGGATTACAGTTGTAATTAAAAAATATGAGATATTATGAAAAGAAAGTAGATGATTATTGTTTTGATTCAAAAATAGTAGATATTAAAAAAAAGAAACATAAGATTAGGGTCTTCATTCAAAAATTGCGGCATTGCGAAATGAGAACATAGGATTATGTTTTTTATTCAAACTAGGAGGCATTACAAAAAGAAAACATAGGACTAGTGTTTTGATTAAAAATTAGCAGAGATTACCAAAACAAGAAATATGATTAGAGTTTTGATTCAAACAAATGAGGTATTTAAGAAAGAAAACAAATGATTAGCGTTTTGATTCAAAATTGAAAAAATAGGACACATTCCAAAAATAAAACACAGGATTTAGATTTTCATTCAAACATTGTAGCATTACGAAAAAAATGGTAAGGATTAGGTTTTTTATTGAAAAATAGGAGACAATATGAAAACAAAACATAGGTTAGGGTTTTGATTTAAAACTGATAAATAGGTGACTTTTAGAAAAAAAAAAAAAGCATAGGATTCATGTTTTGATTGAAATATAGGATACATTTTGAAAGTAAAATATAATATTAAAGTTTTGATTCAAATATAGTACCCATTTTGAAAAAAAAACATAGGATTGTGGTTTTTATTCAAAATTAAAAAATAGTACACATTACTATAAGAAAACATAGGATTTGGTTTTTGATTAAAAAATAGTAAACCTTATGAAAAGAAAATATAGGATTAGGATTTTGATTGAAAAATAACAGACATTTGCAAAAGAAAAATTGGGTTAGGGTTTTAATTCAAAGATTGGAGCCATTCCAAAATAAATAAATAAATAAAGGACTAGGGTTTTGATTGAAAAATATGAGACATTATGAAAAAAAAGATTATTATTTTGATTCAAAAATAGTATACATTCTAAAAAGAAAGAAAGGATAAGGTTTTTGAATCAAAACTGATAAATAGAAGACATTAAGAAAAGAAAACAAAGGATTTCGGATTTGTTTGAAAGATAGTAGACATTACGAAAAGAAAACATAGAATGAGGATTTTAGTTCAAAAATAGGAGGCATTTTGAAAGAAAAATATAGGATTTGGATTTTGATAAAAATTAGCAGAGATTCCAAAATCAAAAGATATGAATAGGCTTTTTATTAAAAAACATGAAACATTCCGAAAAGAAAAAAATGATTAAAGTTTCGAGTCATAAATAAAAAATAGGACACATTCTAAAAAGAAAAATCATAAGATTAATGTTTTGATTCAAAAATAGCAGACATTCTGAAGAGAAAAAAAATGATTAGATTTTTTATTCGAAAATAGGAGACATTGCGAAAAAAACATAGGTTAGGGTTTTGATTTAAAATTGATAAAAAGTAGACATTAAGAAAAATAAAACAGATGATTCTGGTTTTGATTAAAAGATAGGAGATATTCTGAAAAGAAAACATAGGATTAGGATTTTGATGCAAATATAATAGGCTCTCCAATAATAAAACATAGGATTAGGGTTTTGATTCAAAACGTAAAAATAGGACACATTGCTATAAGAAAAACATCTGATTAGGGATTTTATTAAGAAATAGTAGGCATTCCAAAATGAAAATATAGGATTAACTTTTTTTAATAAAAAAATAGCAAACATTAATGAATGAAAACATAGGATTAACTTTTTCAATAAAAAATAGCAAACATTAATGAAGGAAAACATAGGATTAGGGTTTTGATTAAAAAATAGTAGTCTTTCCCAAATGCAAACATATGTTTAGGGTTTTGATTGAAAAATAGGTGACATTACGAAAAGAAAATATAGGATTATTGTTTTGATTAGGTTTCAAAATCAAAACTAATAAATAGGAGACATTAAGAAAACAAAACATATGGTTCAGGTTTTGATTGAAAAATACAAGACATTTCAAAAAGAAAACAGAGGATTACTATTTTATTCAAAAATGGGAGTTATTACGAAAGGAAACCATAGAATTAGGATTTTGATAAAAAATTAGAAGAGATTTCCAAAACAAAAGATATTATTAGGGTTTTGATTAAAAAAAATGAGACATTATGAAAAGAAAATAAAGGATTGGGGATTTCATTCTAAACTCAAAAACATGACACATTCTGGAAAGAAAACATAAGATTAGGTTTTTGATTAAAAAAATAGCATACATTCCAAAAACAAAAGAAAGGATTAGGTTTTTGTTTGAAAAAAAAAAACAGTCTTTACATAAAGAAAACAGGTTACGGTTTCAATTCAAAATTGATAAATAGGAGACATTAAGAAAAGAAAACATAATTTTCAAGTTTTGATTGAAAGATAGGGGACATTCCGAAAATAAAAACATTGGATTAGGGTTTTGATTTAAATATAGTAGGTGTTCTGAAAACAAAACATAGGATTATGGTTTTTGATTCAAATCTTTAAAATAGGATGCATTACTATAACAAAACATAGTACTAGGGTCTTGATTTAAAAATTGTAGGCATTCAAAAAAGAAAACTTGGGATTAGTGTTTTCAATAAAAAAAATTGCATACATTCCAGAAAGAAAAAATAATATTATGGTTTTAATTAAAAAATAAGAGCCATTCAAAAATGAAAACATGGGATTAATTTTTAGATTAAAAAATAGGAAACATTTTGAAAAGACAGCAAAGGATTATGGTTTTTCTTCAAAACTTAAAAGTAGGAGACGTTTTGAAAAAAAACATAGGATAAGGGTTCAAAAAAAAAATACGAGACATTTTGAAAAGAAAACATACGATTAAGGTTGTCGATTACAAAATAGGAGAATTCCCAAAATAAAACATAGGATTAAAGGTTTTGATTGAAAAATGATACATAGGAGAGAAACAGAAAAAATAAAAAACATAGAATTAGTGTTTTTATTGAAACATTGCTAAAAGAAAACATAAGATTATTGTTTTAATGTAAAAAAAGGAGACATTAAAAAAAAAACATAGTTTAAGGTTTTGATTCAAAACTGATAAATAGGAGACAATAAGAAAAGAAAACATAGTACTAGTGTTTTCATTGAAAGAAATTGGAGACATTCCTTAAATAAAAACATAGGATTAGGGTTTTGATTCAAATATACTAGGCATTCCAAAAACAAAACATAGAATTACGGTTTTGATTCAAAACTTTAAATTAGGATACATTACTACAAGAAAACATAATATTAAGGTTTTGATTCAAAAGTAGTAGACATTCCAAAAAAAACTTGGGATTAGTGTTTTCATAAAAAAATAGTAGGCATTCAAAAAAAAAAAAACATACGATTATGTTTTTGATTAAAAAATAAGAGCCATTTTGAAATGAAGACATAGGATTAAGGTTTAGATTAAAAAATAGGGCACATTCAGAAAAGACGCAAATGATTATGGTTTTTCTTCAAAACTAAAAAGTAGGAGGCATTTTAAATAAAAAACATTGGATTAGGGTTCGAATAAAAAATATGAGACATTCTGAAAAAAAAAGCATAGGATTAGGTTCTTGATTGAAAAATAAGAGAATTGTGAAAATAAAACATAGGATTAAGGTTTTGATTGAAAACCGATAAATAGGAGAGATACAGAAAATAAACATAGAATTTGTGTTGATTGAAACATTGCTAAAGAAAAACATAAGATTATTGTTTTAATTCAAAAATAGAATACATTCCGAAAAGGAAACATAGGATTAAGAATTTTTTTCAAAAATAGGAGACATTCCGTAAAAAAAACATATGATAAGGGTTTTGTTTAAAAAATCAGAGACATTCCAAAAACAAAGTATACAATTTGGTTTTTGATTGAAAAGTATTGAGACATTTTGAAAAAAAACAGAGGAAAAGATTTCGATTCAAAATTGAAAAATTAGACACATTCCGAAAAGAAAAGATAGGATTTGGCATTTTATTTCAAAAATAGCAAACATTCCAAAAATTAAAGAAAGGATTAAGTTTTTGATTAAAAAATGGCGACATTGGAAAATGTAAACATAAGTTAAGGTTTTGATTCAAAACTGATAAATAGGAGACATTAAGAAAAAAAAAACCTAATATTCAAGTTTTGATTGAAAGATAGAAGCCATTCCATAAAGAAAAACATAGGATCTAGGTTTTGATTCAAATATAGGATTATGGTTTTGATTCAAAACTTGAAAATAGCATAAATTAGTATAAGAAATCATAATATTAGGGTTTTGATTCACAAATAGTAGATATTCCAAAAAGAAAACTTGGGATTAAAGTTTACATTAAAAAATAGCAAACATTCCCAAAAGAAATATAGGATTATGGTTTTTATAAAAAAATAAGTGTCATTCCGATAAGAAAACATAGAATTTGTGTTTTGATTGAAAAATATTAAACATTATGAAAAGAAAGCATAGGATTATTGTTTAGATGCAAAAATTGCATACATTGCGAACAGAAAAGAAAAGATTATGTTTTTGAATAAAACTGATACATAGGAGACATTAAGAAAAAACCATAGGATCCAAGTTTAGAATGTAAGATAGGAGACATTCTAAAAAAGTATTGGATTAGGATTTTTATTCAAAAAGGGGAGGCATTACGAAAACCAAACAATCGAATTGGGTTTTGATTATAAAAAATCAGACATTCTAAAAAGAAAAACATAGGATTTGGTTTTGATTGAAAAATAGGAGACATTACTTTAGTTAAACATAGTATTAGGGTTTTGATTAATAACAAAAAATTAGGGGACATTTCCAAAATAAAACATAGGATTTGGGTTTTGATTCAAAAATAGCAGATATTTCCAAAAGAAAACATAAGATTAGGGTTTTGATTCAAAAATAGTAGCCATTCTAAAAAGAAAACATAGGATTAGAGTTTGATTAAAAAATAGTAGACAATCTCAAAAGAAAACGTAGGATTAGGATTTTGATTGAAAAATAGTAGATATTCCGAAAAATACAACATAGGATTAGGGTTTTGATTGAAAACCAATAAATATGAGACATTGCCACATGAAAACACAGTTTTAATTGACAAATAGAACACATTGTGAAAGGAAACATAGGATTACATTTTTATTAAGAAAATAGGAGACATTCTGATGTAGCAATAATCTTGTAATTGTTGACCCGGTTACCAATGCTAGTAACAAGTCTTCCAACCTGTTGATCAAAGATTACCATGATTGGGCAGAAACTTGAGTAAGGTATATTACTCAAGGAAAAATAACTATTACAAGACTGTTCCTCCCAAGCACATAGGCTTACAATAAATATACCAAAAGACTGTTATGAGAAAACCCGAAAATTAGAAGATTAAAAAATTTCCCGAAAATGGCAAGTTTTCAAATTTCATTAAACAAATATAGAACTTAACAAACAAAATGAATGCCTAAAATGGTGTACAAATTCAAGATTTCTAGCCCACGATATAATCAAATCAATTATTACCATAAACGAAAAAATCACTATTTTCGAGGCCAAGACGTGGAATTTGGCCAAATCCTGGTATGCCTCATAAGCTTTTGCAGCAAGCTCGTAATTTGAATAAAAAATAGCAAACATTCCCAAAAGAAAATATAAGATTAGTTATTTTATTAAAAAATAGGAGGCATTCAAAAAAAACTGAGGATTTTGGTTTTGATTAAAAAATATGAGACATTCGGTAAAGAAAAAACATAGGATTAAGGTTTTCTTTGCAAAATAGGGGACATTCCATAAAGAAAACATACAATTATTTTTTTTTCAAATATACTAGTTATTCCAAAAAGAAAACATACGTTAAGGGTTCTGATTGAAAAATAGGAGACATTAGTACAAGAAAATTTAGGATTAGGGGTTTGATTGAAAATAAAGAGACATTACTATAAGAAAACATCGGATTAGGTTTTTGATTGAAAAATGGGAGACATTACTTTAAGAAAACATATGATTGGAATTTTGATTAAAAATAGTTAGCATTCCAGAAAGAAAACATTGGATTACAATTTTGATAGAAACTATGACACATTTTGCAATGAAAATATTGGACTATGGTTTTGATTAATAATAAAAAAAAATAGGGGACACTTACAAAAGAAAACATAGGATTATGTTTTTTATTAAAAAAAATATTCGATATTCTAACAAGCAAAGAAAGAATTAGTGTTTTGACTGAAAAATAGGAGCCAATAAAAAAAAACAAAGGATTAGGATTTTGATTCAAATATAGTAGTCATTTTTTAAAAAAACATAGGATTATTTTTTGATTGAAAAACTGTAGACATTACTATAATGAAACTGATGAGTGCGTTTTACATCATGTTTTCATGACCTCTATTTCATTCTTCTATTTGTCCTTTAGCCTATTTTTATACATATTCGCTGCTATTCGAGGTATAATGTTTATTGTGTAGGAATCTCAGGCTCGAGTCAATTTGGAGTGAAACCAAGGGTGAAACGCGTGTGTTTGATGACCAAGGGAAAAAAGCAAGCTGAACACAGGCAGGACACGACAGTGCTCTGTCCCACTAATCTTTCAAGCCTGGAAAAAAAGTTGGCGAAATTCTGGCACGGGGGTGTCTCAGGCAGAACACGATCTCAGCACGCTCATGTTCGCTCCACTGAAAATCTCAGGAAAAAGATATCTTCTCTTCCTCGTGGGGAACATGGCCATGCTGCCTTTTACACGGGCGTTCACTAGCATAGCACAGGGGATGCACGACCATGCGGCATCCATAGATTATCTCAGGTTTTGCACGCATGTAAATCTCAGTAAAGAACAAGGGCTGAACACCACCATGTCCAGACCATGTTAGGCCCAAAACAGCGTTTTTGACTCCAGATTCTAGGGTTTATTTCTCATATTTGTTCGTAGATTCTTCTCTCCATTGGGAGGACTTTGATGAGAGTGAAGATTAGGCTTCACTACACCACCTAAGGAGATGAAGGATGAGTTAGAGGCACTTGAGAGGTGGGGTTAGCACACGGAGCTCGGAAAGGAAGGTCATCTAGAGAAGAGAAGGGAATCATGCCTTCCTCTTGTTGTTCTTTTATTGTTTCTTCCTTATTGTAACGACCCATGAAAGGCTAACTGGCCATAGTGCCTTGGGGTTGTGAACTTGGATGATTTGTATGCCTTAACACTTGCATTTATTGTTCTATGGAGTTATTTTGATTCTTTTGTTTAATCTTGTGTTTGCATAATTCGATGTGTTTGAATTGCATAGTTGCATGTGTAAAACACATTGTGTGGCTTATCCAGTAAGAAATGGATAGTTAGCTTCACAAAACTCGGTGTATTTGAGAACCATAGATGCAACATTGCTTGTGAGCACACACATGAATTGTAGAACGTAGCTAATAGGAATTAAGGGCGAGATAGCATGCAATGTCACCATTCGATCTTCTCTTTATTATTCTTCATTTCAACTATCTCTCAACTTGTGATTCACTAGACATCAGAGGAGAAATTAGTACTTTGATTCTTGTTCCCTGAGGTTCGACAACCCTACCCCTTAGGGGGAACCACTTTATTACTTATGTGCGACCTTTGCACTTGTGGAGAACACATCAAGTTTGTGGCGCCGTTGCCGGGGACTGGCAACTCTTAGGAACATTAGGATTTTGGTGATCTAGTCTATTAATACTGTGCATATTGGTGAACATACTTTTCCGCCTTTTTGCATATTTATTCTTTGATTGATTTTATTTTAACTACTGTAGGAAATAACTTGAATTCATTTGGTATCGATGCTTCGCGGTACCACAGTGCCACCATGGATGAGCTATTAGATGCCCTGCGTAGTTACTCACATATTCCTGATCATAGTGAGGGGTATATTGTGTCTATTGACAAGCAGGGACTGGCTACCCTGATTTCAAAATTCTGCGATCGGACAAATCAGTGGAATGAATTTGTGAGTACAGTTACTGGTCCTCGCCAATATCGTCATGATCAATAAGAGGGATGTGGCATTATGCAGTTGATGACCGTGTCAACTGGAATCAGTGAGGATCCACAACCCGAGCCACCTAGTGGTTACGTGTTTGTTGAGTATCAATTCACTTCCGCAAGAAACTATGAGTAGAACAATTTTACAGTTGGCACAGTTGTTGACAAGAAGGAGGAGAAATATACAACTACATAACCAATAGTGTCGTGTCCTGCCATGAAGGAACTTAAAGAGCTATCTGCACATTTGGAATATGTCTTCTTAGAGGAGAACCTAGGAATGCATGTCATCATTTCTTCCGTACTAGATACAGAGAAAAAAAGGAAATTGGTGGATTTATTGCAATTACATAAGAAGGCCATTGCCTGGAGTATCTTTGAGATTAGGGGAATCAATCCATCATTTTGTCGTGCAAAGAAGGGTGGGACTACGGTGATTTCAAACGAACACAATGAGTTAATCCCCACCTGTACGGTGACTGGATGACGTGTTTGCATAAATTATCGGAAGCTAAATGATACAACACGAAAAGATCATTTTCCCTTACTGTTTATTGATTAGATGCTCGAATGGCTTGCAGTCCATCAATATTATTATATCCTTGATGGGATGTCTAGATACCTTCAAATTTTAGTAGTCCCCCGAGAACCAAGAAAAAACCACATTCTGATGCCATTATGGCACATTTGCTTATAGACGAATGTTGTTTAGTCTATGCAATGCATAGGCAACCTTGCAAAGATGCATGATGCTGATCTTCGGCGAATTCATTGAAGACTTCATGGAAGTGTTAATGGATGATTTTTCGGTCTTTGGGGATTCTTTTGATGGATGTTTGGAAATTTTAAAATGGGTCGTGGAAGATGCAAGGAAACAAACTTGGTATTGAAGTGGGAGAATACTACTTTATAATGAGAGAGGGGATTGTTCCGGGTCATAAGATTTAAAGTGTGGGGATTGAAGTGGATAAAGCAAAGTTGGGTGGAATTGAGAAGCTTTCCCCGCCTTCAACCACAAAGGGCATATGAAGCTTCCTTAATCACGTAGGGTTTTATAGGGGATTCATTCATGACTTCTCAAGGATTTCCAAGCCTTTAACAAAACTCTTGGAAAAGCACACACCTTTTAACTTTAATCAGGAGTGTCTCGGTGCATTCCAAGGTTTAAAGGAGAAGTTGGAGTGGTATCAGGAGTGTCTCACTGTTTCCAAGGTTTAAAGGAGAAGTTGGAGTGTCTCGCTGCTTCTCAAGGGTCCTAATTGGAGCCGCCCTTTTGAACTCATGTATGATGCAAGCGATTGGGCAGTTGGAGTGGTATTGGGATAGAGGTACGATAAACAATTCCACATGATCTATTATTTTAGTAAGACCTTGACACCAACCCAAGGAAATTACACCAAACCAAAAAGGATCTGCTCCCAATCGTTTATGCTTTTAATAAATTTCGGTCTTATTTGGTGTTGTCTAAGATCACAGTTTATTCGGACCATGCAGCCATCAGGTATCTCCTTTCCAAAACTGATGTAAAGCCTCGATTAATCATATGGATCTTGTTGCTACAAGAGTTCAACTTGGAGATTAGGGATAAGAAAGGGTCAGAAAATGTTGTGGTTGATCATTTGTCGTGTCTAGTGCATCCAGATAGTGACATTACGCATCAAGAGATCAATTATTCTTTCCCTGAGGAACACCTGTATTCGATCAGGGCAAGTCCTGGATATGATGATGGCTACCATTGGTTCGCGGATCTTGCCAATTATCCTGTGGGGCGAGTGATCCCATCACAATTTCTATATTAGTAGCGGAAGAAGTTCTTGTCAGATGCTAAACATTATTTCTGAGAGAATCCTTTCCTATATAAGCTTTTTTGTTGACCTGGTAGTTCGTCACAATGTCTCACATGCTAAGGGATGGGAGATTTTGAGATATTGTCACTCAAAACAGGCGGAGGGCATTTTGGTGCAAATCATACGACTAAAAAAGTGTTGGAAGCCGGTTTCTTTTGGCCCTAACTTTTTAGTGATGCTCGAGAATTTTTTCAAACTTGTGACTAGTGTCAAAGAAATGGGAATCTGTTCAAACTCAATGAGATGAAATAGACCCCCATCCAGCAATATGAGATTTTTTATGTCTGGGGAATTGACTTCATGGCCCCTTTACTTAACTCAAGTGGAAATAAGTATGTGTTGGTGACAGTCAACTATGTCTCCAAGTGGGTAGAAGCGCAATCTTTTTCTTCTAATGATGCACAGGTCATGGTGAAATTCCTAAAAAAGTTGTTTACCCAATTTTGCACTCCAAGAGCGATTATTAGCAATTGGTGAACTCACTTTTGTAATGCTCAATTCGAAAAGATGATGAAGAAATATGGAATTACTGATCCAGTTGCGATGGGCTATCACCCCCAAATGAGTGGCCAAATTGAAGTCACAAATCGTGAGTTAAAGAGAATACTTGAAAAAATAGTGCAGCGCACCAAAAACTTGGTAACGCGGTTGAATCGCTCACTCGCAAGTGCACGGGGTCGCCAAGTAATACCCCTCGCGCGAACACGAGGGGGTCGTATCCCCAAGGTCCCGAGAAGCTATTCTTACTTCCTTATCACAATGTTGTTTGACCTAATCAATCACTTGGAAGAAGAACTACCAATAACCTACTAAAACAGAGAGCATGCAAATAGCAAGTATAAATACGGAGGTGAAAAATCAAGGCGAGGGAATGGCCACGGATGAGGATTCCCTTGGGGGCTACTAAAGTGCTAAGGATTCCCTAACTAGCATGCACGTGGGTGGTTTGGACCGGGAAACCCTAGATTAGACCAACCCGATGGTCACGGCGTTGGTCCCTAATCCAATACAAGTATTGGAATACGGAATTGCTTCCGTCCAAATCCTTGTACGATTGCAAAGGGTTTAGTGGATTTCCCCAAGCTAGGGTTGAAACACAATCAAGGACAACCCTAACAATTGGAGGGGTACAAATACCCGATGGTCACGGCGTATTCGTACATGTATTCCCTTCCAAGCTTGGTGAGCCTAATACTAAGGCAATGGTCATGCAACCTAGCATTTTCTAAGAATTGACATATAGAGTTCTCATACATATCAAGGCATTCAAGAGCCACCAAACAAGGATCACAAACCAAACAAAGTACATAAACTAGAAAGTAGCATCCAAAATACACAAGTTCACCCCTAAGGTTCACCTACATCCGGTGACCTTGGGGTTTAGTTGCTCATGATCACAAAGTAACCGAGCAAATACATAAAAACAACCAAAAGCATAATGAAAACACCCCCTGAAAAGATCAAGGCCGAATGACGCTTCCAAAGACGCCACCCAAGGAGTGGCTTCCTTTGTCAAACTTCCTCTCAAATGCAAATCAAAGGCATGGATTCATCGTCTCGTGCTCTCCCCGTCGTCCTCTCCTCAAGAAATGCCTCCAAAAGCCGGCCTCAAGCTCCCAAAGAAGATGGTGAAGTGTAGCTTTTCTCAAGACCTAGCCCCCTTCCTCCAAATGAACTCAAAACCCTTAAAAACCTTTTCCAGTGGGTTATGCGGCCCCCTATGCGGCACCGCATGCGGGGAGAGAAAATTCCCGAGAAAGTCCCGAAATCGCGTAAGTTGCTACAGTGTCGATACAGTGAAACTGCTACAGTACCGTATGCGGCCTCTGCAGGGCCCGCATGACAGCCCGCATGAACCTCCAGACTTAGCCATTTCGCCAAAGGGTTCATGCTACAGTAGTCACTACAGTACCCCCCCTCCCCCCGCGCTCAGAAATAGTGTTTTCATCGCCAATTTCTTCTCAAATTCTATCAACGAGCTCGAAGGGGTCACATCAGTACCTGTAACACGAAAGAAACCAATTCAGACCAAAAACTGGCGTCAACTCATAGAAAAATACGTAATACATACACCCGAATACATGGAAAATACATATGTTTAGGCGTTTATCAAGCATAATAGGAGATACTGGTCAGAATTGTTAGATGATGCTCTTTGGGCGTACAGGACAGCTTACAAGACCTTCATCGGCTACACTCCTTTCCATTTGGTTTATGGTAAAGCATGTCATCTCCCCGTGGAATTGGAGCATAAATCATATTGGGTAATCAAATTGCTTAATTTCAATTTGGGGGATGCGTAGAAGAAAAGGAAGTATCAGTTGAATGAAATGGAGGAGCACAGGTTGAATGCCTATGAGAATTCTTTAGTTTACAAGGAGAAAGGAGAAAGTTAGAAAAATCCATAATGATCGCTTGAAAAGGGACAAGCAATTTTAAGTGTTGGAACCAGTCCTTCTCTTCAATTCTAGGTTGAAACTTTTTCTAGGCAAACTCAAATCCAGATAGATGGGACCCTAAACAATCATACAAACATTCCCTCATGGTGTAGTCGATATCTCGCATCCCTAGAAGGGAACTTTAAAGGTTAATGGGCATCAATTAAAACAATATGCAGTAAGAAAGGAACACACTTCTATAGAGATTAGTAGTGTTTTCCTCCTCCATGCTCCTCCCGATTTACAAGGTACATCAAGCTAGTGAAGTAAAACAAGCGCTTCTTGGGAGGCAACCTAAGTCATAGTAGTTTTGTTTTCTTT
Organism: Dioscorea alata; assembly: GCA_020875875.1. Classification (NCBI taxonomy): domain Eukaryota; kingdom Viridiplantae; phylum Streptophyta; class Magnoliopsida; order Dioscoreales; family Dioscoreaceae; genus Dioscorea; species Dioscorea alata. The sequence goes on along the minus strand of CM037020.1, from coordinate 20,138,113 downwards.
GTGATTGTTCTTTTTGTTTCAGTGTTTTCTTTTGTTCGTTGACTACCATGATTCTCTTTTTCTGGTCTCTTTTGATTTTTCTTCTCCCGTTTCTTTTAGCGAATGCGTGTGGTCTGCATTTTCGAGTTTTTGCTGAGTCTGTTGGCTGTTAGGTGCATACTGTGTGTCTAGAAACCCTTCCAAGTTGACACGGGTTGTAACACGAGTGTGTCGCCCTGAAGCACGTTTGCCGAGCACTTCACATAGTCGTGTCTTTTTCCTAGCAGTGTTGGGAATTTTTCCTAAAATAATCAAGGAGAGTAACACGCTTGTCACACAGTTGTGTCTCATGCATTTACATTGGCACTGATTCCTGTGTCTTGACACGCACTTGTCGCACACCATGTCAGGAGATGAACAGTCGCATCCGACCATTTCTCTTCCTTACCCTCCTTCATGCGCTTTAAATCAAACCCTAACTACCATTTTCACTTTCGCATCCTCACTTATGCATGATTTCTTCCTCCAGTAGGCCTTCACTGCCAGTCTTCTTGTTGAGTCCGTGTGTCTTCTTCTTTTGGGTGGTAGATCATTACATTTATTGGTAAATCTCTTGGTTTCCTTTGATTTTGGTTGTTTCTTCTCACTCGATCTTGCATGTTACATGTAGTGGGCAAATTTCTCTTTGTCTCCCACTTTCTTTTGCTAATTTTAACACTTGATTTGGCACGAAGATGGTGTTTTCTTCATTTTGAATTGTTAGAACCACGGCTGTGTTCCTATGAACCAGGGCCATGTCCCAAATTACACGGTCATGCCCTTCTGATGCACGGGCTTAGTGCCCCTGGCACGACTGTGTCTGCTCTGATTTCTGTCAATTGAACTAAATTTCTCTTATTATCTTTGGTAAAAAATGTCGAGACGAGTTGTATCTCTTGTGCATGCGAGATAAGAGCACCGTGCACAGATTTCTGTAGGCACCTTCGGTGTTGTGAGTACCATCGATTGGGATGCTTTACAAAGGGCAAAACTACGAGAGGAGGTTGAGTAGCTGCTCACCGCTGGTGGCTGGATCAAAGCTCTCATTGTCACCGAGCCCGCTTACTAGGATATTACACTGGAGTTCTTATCCACGTTTAAGAGGTAATGGGGCACTTGGGATGACCCGCACACTATCAACTTTCAGTTCCACGGGAAGGCCTATCATCTGAGTTATATTGAGCTCTCAGTGTTCAGGGGCTTGTACGAGCCCACCAATGCGCTGACGGACAAGTACCGTGCCTTGTTGATATCACCTGACCTGAGGATACCCCCGTTTGCTCAATGGTAGAGGCTGTGTGACCTTGCCCATCCCTTTAGGCCTGGCCATAGCACAACTTCAAAGCTCAAGTCACGTGCACTATAATTCATCCATACATTGCTCAGCGGTACTATCACTGCTCCGATTCGGTGCACTAATGCTATTACCATCCCCGAGTTCGAGTAACTATTGAGCATGGCTGACAGGACTCCTTACCATCTGGGGTATGTTGTCATTAGTACTTTCCATCATTAGTCAACTGACACCAGGGGGCAATCAATCTTTGCTGGCCCGTATATTACCCAACTTCTTCGGGAATATGCCTCTTGGTTAACGAGGCACAGCTTGTTATCACCGGTGGAAGCAGTCCCTTCTCGTACCATAGTCTTGAGATAATGGATTTTCTTCCTCCTTGACCCCAGTACTACACGATCAGGCCAGCCCTATACCCTGTGAAGTACCACAACATTCATTGGTTGGGATCGAGCCTACAACGCATCGCTGACTACTACGCATCTTCCTTAGCGCCACCAACAAATGACCACCAGCAAGGAGATGATCCATCCTAATGTCCCCGCAGTGTTTTCAGTTTTTGTTTTTAGTATCTTCATCTAGTTTCATCTTGTACTTTGTAGCCCAGTTAGCAAGGTGAGTCCCCTGCCATACTAGCATTTTGGTTTGTTTATTTTTAGTACTTTATTTCACCCCCTATTTTGTTACGTGTGAGCTTTAGTTTTGTGCCTCTACATATCTCAGGTGTTGTGTGGGTGCTGGGAGTTAGATTGGCAACAGGAGAGAGCGGCAACATCAGTCTCCATGTATGTGTAATTGAGGTTAAATAGCCCACTTGTGAGGGTGGCACCATCATCCTCATTGTTCAAGGAAGATCATTGCACCCTCTGTTTATATTTTTGTCCCTTATTGTCACTTTGCATGTAATTCATTTATAAATTGAGGATAATGTAAGCTTCGAGTGTGGTGGAGTGTTGCATGCTTGTTGTAGATGAGTGCTTTACTAATTATGACCCGTGATTGCTTGTTTGGTATTGCTTGAACCTAGGAGGACATGGGTGTGTTAGGAACCATTCGAGCCTATTTGTAGACTCTCTTTTACTTTTAAGACCTAAACTTCTTTCACTTTACCCTGATTGTGGAGCCGCTTGTCTTGTGTTAAAAAGAAACCCCGGAAAGTCGGATTCCTTTGCAGAATGCCCTACCAGTTGAAATTTTGAATTTTGTGTGTAAAAGATGTAGAAAGAGCTATAGCCTTTGATTCAGAAATAGTGGACATTCTGAAAAGAAAAGAAAATATTATATTTTGGATTGAAAAATAGGAGACATTATGAAAACCATAGGATCAGAGGTTCGATTGAAAAATAGGAGACAATACTATAATAAAACATAGGACTAGGGTTTTGATTAAAAAATAAGAGGAACCATTGAAATAAAAAAAACATAGGATTAGGAATTTGATTAAAAACTGAAAAATAGGGAAAATTCACAAAAGAAAACATAGGATTTGGGTTTTGATTGAAAGATAGCAGACATTCCCAAAAGAAATCATAGGATTAGCATTTTGATTTAAAAATAGCAAACATTCGCAAAAAAAAACATACGATTAGGGTTTTCATTCAAAACTAATAAATAGGAGACATTAAGAAAAGAAAACATAGGATTCAGGGTTTGATTAAAAGATAGGAGATATTCTGAGAAGAAAATAGAGGATTAGTGTTTCGATTAAAAAATCAAAGACATTACGAAACAAAACATAGGATAAGGCTTAGGATTTTTATTGAAAAATATGTGGCATTATGAAAAGAAAACATACGATTAGCACTTTGATTGAAAGATAGGAGACATTACAAGAATTTAGGTAGCATTCCAAAAAAAAACATAGGATTAGGGTTTTAGTTGAACAATAGGAGACATATCGACAAGAAAATATAGTATTAGGGTTTTGATTAAAAATATGAGACATGATGAAAAGAAAATAGATGATTTGGTTATCGATTGAAAAATATGAGACATTCCAAAATTAAAATATAAGAATATAGTTTTGAATAAAAAATAGCAGACATTCCAAAAAGGAAAATATAAGATTAATTATTTAATTAAAAAATTCGGACGCATTAAAAAAAGTGAGGTTTTTGGTTTTGATTAAAAAATATGAGACATTTAGAAAAGAAAAAAAAAACATAGGATTCAGTTTTTGTTTGCAAAATAGGAGACATTCTATAAAGAAAATATGGGATTAGGACTATTTTTAAAATATACTAGTCATTCCAAGAAGAAAACATAGGATAAGGGTTCTAATTGAAAAATATGAGACATTAGTACAAGAAAACTTAGGATTAGGGTTTTGATTGAAAAGTAAGAGACATTACTATAATAAAACATCATATTAAGTTTTTGAATGAAAGGTGGGATACATTACTAGAAGAAAACGTAGGATTGAAATTTTGATTAAAAAATGGTTGACATTCTGAAAAGAAAACATTGGATTACGATTTTGATAGAAAAATATGAGACATTTTGCAACAAAATCATTGGATTATAGTTTTGATTAAAAATAAAAAAATAGACGACATTTACAAAAGAAAACATAGGATTATGTTTTTTATTAAAAAATATTCAATATTCCGAAAAGAAAAGAAATAATTAGTGTTTTGACTGAAAAATAGGAGCCATTACGAAAAAAAAAACAAAGGATTATGGTTTTGATTCAAATATAGTAGACATTTAAAAAAAAACATAGGATTATGGTTTTGATTGAAAAACATCAGACATTACTATAAGAAAACTAATGAGTGCATTTTACATCATGTTTTCATGCCCTTTATTTCATTCGTCTATTTGTCCTTTAGCATATGTTTATACATATTCGGTGCTATTCGAGGTATAATGTTTACTGTGTAGGAATCTCAGGCTCGAGTCAATTTGCAGTGAAACCAAGGGCAAAATGCGTGTGTTTGATGACCAAGGAAAAAGAGCAAGCTGAACATTGGCAGAGCGCGCCCATGCTCTGTCCCACTAACCTTTCCAGCCTGGAGAACAAGTTGGCAAAATTCTGGCAAGGGGGTGTCCCAGGTAGAACACGGTCTCAGCACGCTCATGTTCCTTCCACTGAAAATCTTAGAAAAAAGACATCTTGTCTTCTTCAGGGGTAACACGGGCATGCTGCCCTTTACATGGGCGTGCACTAGCAGAGCACGGGGGGACGCACAACCATGCGGCATCCGCAGATTATCCCGGGTTTTGCACACAAGCAAATATCAGTAAAGAACAAGGGTTGAACACGACCATGTCCAGACCGTGTCGGGCCTGAAACTACATTTTTAACTTCAAATTCTAGGGTTTCTTTCTCATCTTTGTTCGGGGATTCTTCTCTCCAACGGGAGGACTTTGATGAGATCAAAGATCAGGCTTCACTACACCACCTAAGGAGATAAAGGATGAGTTGGAGGTACTTGAGAAGTGGAGTTAGCACACAGAGCTCGACAAGGAAGATCATCTACAGAAGAGAATGGAGTCATGCCTTCCTCTTGTTGATCTTTTATTGTTTCTTCCTTGTTGTACCCACCCATGAGAGGCTAACTGGCAATAGTACCTCAAGGTTGTGAACTCGGATGATTTGTATGCTTTAACACTTGCATTTATTGTTCTATGTAGTTCTTTGATTCTTGTTTTTAATCTTGTGTTTGCATAACTCGATGTGTTTGAATTGCACAGTTGCTTGTGTGAAACTCAGTGTGTGGCTTGTCCAGCAAGAAACCCACAATTACCTTCACAAAACTCAGTGTATTTGAGAACCATAGATGCAACATTAGTTGTGAGCACACACACGAATCATAGAATGTATCTGGTATGCATTAAGGGTAAGATAGCATGCAATAATCTATAGGAATCACCCCGGAGCATTACTCTCTTGCTGTTGTAACACTCGATCCTAGTTACCTATCACCTTCACCATTCAATATTTTTTTTTATTCTTCTTCATTTCAACTATCTCTCAACTCGTGATTCACTAGACATTAGAGGAGAAATTAGTACTTTGAGTCATATTCCGTGAGGTTCGATAACCCTACCCCTTAGGGGGTACCACTATATTATTTGTGTGCGGCCCGTGCACTTGCAGAGACCACATCAAAAACATAGGATTATTTTTTTGAACAAAAAATAAGAGATATTACTATAGAAAAAATAGGATTTTGGTTTTGATTCAAACATAATAGACATTCTGAAAAGAAAACAAAAGATTAGGGGTTTGATTCAAAAATAGTGTTAGCGTTTTGATTGAAAACATAGGATTTTTGTTTTGATTAAAAAATAATAGACACTCCGAAAAAGAAAGTGAATGATTTTGGTTTTGATTGAAAAACAATAGACATTCCTACAAGAAAACATAGGATTAGGGTTTTGACTAAGAAAAGTAAGACATTGCAAAAAAACCAAAGGATATGGGTTTTGATTCAAAACTGAAAAATAGGACACATTCTGAAAAGTAAACATAGGATTATGCTTTTGATTAAAAAACAATAGGCATTCCAAAAAGAAAAGAAAGAATTAAGTTTTTGATTGAAAAATAGGAGACACTCCGAAAATGAAAAATAGTTAGCGTTTTGATTAAAAATTGATAAATAGGAGACGCTAATAAAAGAAATCGTAGAATTTGGATTTTTTTTTTCTTTGCAAAATACGAGTCATTCCAAAAAAAAAAGTTATAATGAAGGTTTTGATTAAAAAATAACAGACATTTGAAAAAGAAAACAAAAGATTAGGGTTTTCATTCAAAACTAAAAAGTATAACATATTCAGAAAAAAAAATATAGGATTAGTGTTTTGATACAAAAAGTGGAGATATTAATATAAGAAAAACATAGGATTAGGGATTTGATTCAAAACTATAAAATTATGTTTTGATTCGCATATAGTAGCCATTCTGAAAAGAAAACATCGGATTGGGGTTTTCAGTGAAAAAAATGTGACATTCCGAAAAGAAAACATAGGATTAGGATTTTAATTCAAATATAGTAGGTATTATGAAATGAAAATATAGAATTAATGTTTTCATTGAAAAATAGGAGACATTACTATAAGAAAACATAGGATTAGGATTTTGATTAAAAACACTAGTCCTATGTTTTCTCATAGTAATGTCTCCTATCAAAAATAGGGTTATGAATAAAAACCCTAAACTTATTCTTCCGAAAAGAAATAATGAAATTAGGATTTTGATTCAAAACTAAAAAATAGTACACATTCCAAAAAAGAAAATATAGTATTAGAGTTTTCATTCAAAAATAGAAAACATTTCAAAAAGAAAAGAAATGATGAGGATTTTGATTGAAAAATATTAAACATTCTAAAAACAAAACATAGGTTAGTGTTTTGATTCGAAACTGATAAATAAGAAACATTTAGAAAAGAAAACATAGGAATAGGTGTATGATTTAAAGATATGAGACATTCCTGAAAGAAAAAATAGGAATAGAGTTTTGAATAAAATATAGTAGGCATTCCGAAAAGAAAATATATTATTAGAGTTTTAGTTGAAAAATAGGAGACATTACTATAAGAAAACGTAGGATTACGCTTTTGGATGAAAAATAAGAGGCATTACTATAACAAAACATAGGATTAGCATTTGAATGAAAAATAGGAGACATTAAATAGCAGACATTACTATAAAAAAAAACATAGGATTAAGGTTTTGATTCAAAATTAGTAGACATTCCAAAAAGAAAAACATAGGATTGGGTTTTGATTGAAAAATATGAGACATTTCGAAAAGAAAACATATTATTATTGCTTTGATTGAAAAATAGCATATATTACCAAAAGAAAACATAAGATTAGAGTTCTGATTAAAAAATTGGAAGCATTAAAAAAAAACTTAGGCTTAGGTTATGATTAAAAAACATGAGAGATTACGAAAAGAAAACACACGATTATTGTTTTGATTAAAAAATAGAAGACATTTCCAAAATAAAACACAAGGTTAGGGTTTTAATTAAAAATATAGGAGGCATTCAAAAAGACAAACTTAGTAATATGATTTTAATGAAAAAATATGACACATTATGAAAATAAAACATTCGATTAAAAAATAGTAGACATTCCCAAGAGAAAATATTAGATTAGGATTTTGGTTGAAAAATAAGAGACATTACTATTAAAAAATGTAGGATTAGGATTTTGATACAAAAATAGTATATAATCCGAGAAGAAAACATAGGATTAGGGTTTTGATTAAAAATATTAGACATTAATAGAAAACCTAATCCTACGTTTTCTTAAAGTAATGTCCCTTAATAGAAAACCTATTTTTTATTTGAAAGCCATAAACCTATGTTTTGTATTGGAAATGTCCCCAAATTTTTCGTTTTAATAGAAAACCTAATCCTACGTTTTCTTAAAGTAATGTCCCTTATTTTTCAATGAAAACATTAATTTGATGTTTTCATTTAGAATATCTCATATTTTTCAATCAAAATCCTAATCGTATGTTTTCTTTTCTGAATGTCTCCTATTTTTGAATTAAACCCCTAATTTGATGTTTTCTTTTTGAAATATCTTATATTTTTCAATCAAAACACCAATCCTATGTATTCTTTCCGAAATGTTTACTATTTTTTAATCAAAAAACCAAACCCTATGTTTTCTTATTGTAATGTCTCCTATTTTTCATTCAAAGCCCTAATCGTATGTTTTATTATAGTAATGTCTCTTCTTTTTCAATCAAAAACCTTATCCTATGTGTCAAATTTTTCAGTTTTTAATCAAAGCCTTAATCATTTGCTTTTTTTCAAAATGTCTCATTTTTTTAATCAAACCCTAATACTGTCTTTTGTCTTGGGAATCTTTGGCTATGTTTTCTTTTCTCAATGCCACCTATTTTTGAGTAAAAATCCTAATCGTATGTTTTCTTTTCATAATGCCTACTTTTATTGAATAAAAACCCTAATCTTATGTTTTATTTTGGGAATGGCTACTATTTTTTAATAAAAACAATAATCGTATATTTTCATTTCGTAATGCCTCATATTTTTTATTCAAAACCCTAATCCTAAGTTTTTTTTGTAATGCCTCAAAGTTTTTAATTAAGACACTTATCTTATATTTTATTTTGTAAATGTCTGCTATTTTTTAATCAAAGCAATAATCATATGTTTCCTTTTGGTAATGTCTCATATTTTCCAATCATAACACTAATCCAATGTTTTATTTTCAGAATTACTCGTATTTTTTACTCAAAACTTTTATCCTATGTTTTTTCTTTTGCGAATGTCTATTGTTTTTGAATCAAAACCTTAATTCTACTTCTTTTTCGGAATGTCTACTATTTTTAAATTAAAACCCTAATCATATATTTTCTTATAATAATGTCTCTTATTTTTAAAATCAAAACTGTAATACTATGTTTTCTTTTCAGAATGCCTACTATATTTTAATCAAAACCCTAATCTTTTTTTTTTTGTTTTCAAAATATTCTTATTTTTTAATAAAAAACCTAATCAATTTTTTTTCAGAATGGCTGCTATTTTTTTATCAAAACAATAATCGTATGATTTCTTTTCCTAGTGCCTCATTTTTTTTAATCGAAACACTAATCCTAATTTTTGTTTTGGAAGGCCTCCTATTTTTTAATCATCACCATAATCTTATGTTTTACTTTTGTTAATTTCTATTATTTTTTAATAAAAACAATAAACCTATGTTCTTTTCGTAATGTATCATATTTTTCTATCAAAATCCTAATCTTATTTTTTTCGTTCACGAAAGTGTACTATTTTTATTCAAAACCCTTATCCTATGCTTTCTTTTGGGAATGTCTATTATTTTTTAATCAAAATTCTAACGCCATATTTTGTTTTCAGAATGTCAACATTTTTGAATCAAAACCTTAATCCTATGTTTCCTTATAGAAATGTTTCCGATTTTCAAATCAAAACCCTAATCCTATTTTTCTTTTCAGAATGGCTACTATATTTTCATCAAAACATCTAATCCTATGGTTTTGTTCGAAATATGTAATATTTTTCAATCAAAAGCCTAATCCTTTTTTTTCTTTTCTAAATATTTGCTATTTTTGAAAGAAAACCCTAATCCTATGTTTTCTTTTTGCAATGTGTCCTATTTTTCAATTTTGAATCTAACCCAAAATCCATTATTTTCTTTTAAGAATGTTTCATTTTTTTTAATCAAAACCATAAAACTATCTTTTGTTTTGGGAATGTCTAGTATTTTTTATTCAAAACCCTAATTATATGTTTTCTTTTAAGAATGTTTTCTATTTTAAAATAGAAATCGTAATCCTATGTTTTTTTATCGTAATGACTCCTATTTTTGAATTAAAACCATAATCCTATGTTTTCTTTTCACATTGTCTTCTATTGTTCAATTAAAAAACTAATTCTATGTTTTCTTTTCAAAACATGTCCAATTTATCGGTTTTCAATCATAACAATAATCCTATGTTTTATTTTTGGAATGTCTCCTATTTTTCAATCAGTACACTAATCCTATGTTTTCCTTTTAGAACGTCTCCTATTTTTTAATCTAACCTTAATCCTATGTTTTTTTTTTCGGAATGTCTCCTATTTTTTAGTTTTGAATGAAAACCCTAATCCTTTGCTATCTTTTAGTAACGTTTCCTATTTTTTAATCTAAACCCTAATCCTATGTTTTCTTTTCGACATGTCTCCTATTTTTCTAATAAACCACTAATCCTTTGTTTTCATTTCTGAATGCCACCTAAATTTCGGTTTTCAATTAAAAACCTAATCCTATTATTTCTTCTTGGAATGTCTTCTTGTTTGGAATCAGAACCCAAATCTTGTGTTTTCTTTTTCGAATGTCTACTATTGTTTAATCAAAAAAATTATCCTATGTTTTCTTTTCACAATGTCTACTATTTTTGAATCAAAACCATAATCCTATGTTTTCTTATAGTCATGTCTATTAGTTATCAATCAAAATCCTAATCCTATGTTTTCGTTTTAGAATGCCTATAACATTTCAATCAAATTACTATCATATATTATAAAAAGAAAACATGCGATTATAATTTGGAATCTAAAAACCCCAAACCTATGTTTCCTTTTCAAAACTGATAAATAAGAGACATTAAGAAAAGAAAACATAGGATTCAGTTTTTTTTTTTTTTTGCAAAATAGGAGACATTATGAAAAGAAAACATAGGATAACTGTTCTGATTTAAATACATTAGGCATTTCAAAAAAAAAAAGACATAGGATTACGGTTTTGATTGAAAAAAAAACAAGAGACATTACTATATCAAAACAAAGGATTAGGGTTTTCATTAAAAACTAAAAAATAGTGGACATTTCAAAAAGAAAAAGTAAAATTACAGTTTTGATTAAAAAATAGTAGGCATTTTAAAAATTAAACATAGAATTAGGATTTAGTTTCAAAAATAGCAGACATTCAAAAAATAAATAAATGATTAGGTTTTTGATTGAAAAATATGAGCCATTACTAAAAGAAAACATAGGTAGGGTTTTGATTGCAAAATATGAGAAATTTGGAGAAAAAAAAGACATAGGATTATGGTTTTGATTCAAATATAGTAGCCATTCAAAAAAGAAAATATAGAATTATAGTTTTGATTGAAAGAGACATTACTACAAGAAAACTTAATAATAGACATTCTAAAAAGAAAAAACAAAGGATTAGGGTTTTGATTGCAAAATATGAGAAATTTGGAGAAAAAAAAAGACATAGGATTAGGGTTTTAATTCAAAAATAGGACACTACTATAAGAAAAAATAATTTGGGTTTTATTCAAAAAGAGTAGACATTAAAAAAAGAAAAATATAGGATTAGTGTTTTGCTTGAAAAATATGAGCATTCCAAAAAGAAAAAAAATAGGATAATGGTTATCATTAAAAAATGAAAAATAAAAGACATTTCCAAAAGAAAATATAGGATTACGATTTCGATTCATATATAGGATTAGTAATATTTTCTTTTCGAAATGTCTCCTTTTTGTTTTAAATATATGAGACCTTTCAAATATTACAGTTTCAATTAAAAACCAAACATTAGGGAACATTTCCATAACAAAACATAAGATTACTTTTTTGATTAAAAATATGAGGCGTTCCAAAAAGAAAACAAAGAATTAGGGTTTTGACTAAAAACTGAAAAATAAGAAAAATTTAGAAAAGAAAACATAGAATTAGGATTCTGATTAAGAAAAAATAGACATTCTGAGGAAAAAAAGTTTATGCTTCTGATTAAAAATAAGAGACATTCCGAAAAGTAAACAAAAGATCAGTGTTTTGATTAAAAAATAGTAGACATTTCTAAAGGAAAAGAAATGATTAGCATTTTGATTAAAAAATAGGAGACATTACAAAAAAAACACAATTGATTTGGGGTTTGATTCAAAACTGATAAATAGGTCACATTCCGAAAGAAAAACATAAGATTAAGATTTTGATTGAAGTATAGGAGACATTCCAGGAAAAAAAAAATATAGGATTAGGGTTTTGATTCAAATATAGTAGGCATTCCGAAAAGAAAATGTCGAATTGTAGTTTTGATTGAAAATAGGATACATTACTATAAGAAAACATAGGATTATGGTTTTGATTTAAAGATAGCTGACATTCCGAAAAGAAAAACATAAGTTTAGAGTTTTCATTGAAAAATATGAGATATTTCAAAAAGATAAAAATATGATTAGTGTTTTGATTGAAGGATAGGAGACATTACTATAAAAAAATCATAGGATTAGGTATATTAATTAAAAAATAGTAGACATTAAGAATAAAAAACATTAGATTTTGGTTTTGATTGAAAGATAGACATTCTGAAAAGAAAACATAAGATTATGATTTTTATTCAAAACTAGAAGGCATTATCCATGTGCTAACCCCACCTCTCTTGAAGCCTCCAACTCGTCCTTGGTCTCCTTAGGCGGTGTGGTGAAGCTTGATCTTCATCCTCATCAAAGTTCTCTCGGTGGAGAGAAGAGTCCCTGAACAAAGATGAAGTGAAACCCTAAAATCTGCAGTTAAAAAGGAAATTTTGGGGCCCGACACGGTCATGACACGGTCTTGTTTTGCCTATGTACTTTTCTGGGAATACTTTGAGTGAAACTCCTGAGATTTGCAGTGGCAACTGCATGGCCGTGCAACCTCCGTGTCAGTTGGCGCACGCCCGTGTAACCAGCACCGTGCCCGTGTTACTTATGAAGGAGATTTTCCTGAGATTTGCAGCACTACGGACACGGTCCTGAGATTTTATTGAGATTTGCAGCACTACGGACATGATATAAAATGCACTCATCAAATGCCCCCACACTTGAATTGTTACTTGTCCTCAAGCAATTCAAATAAACACAATGAAAATACAGATGAGTGTAACACTTCTGATCTCAAATGATCGGTAAAGCACGAGCGAATTACATAAGGCTCCACTCTACTTCAAAGACCACGTGTGTGTGCAAGACCACAAGAGTATGTGCCCCAAAGTCTTAAGGATTCTACTAACCAATTCACTCTATTTACACTAAACACAATGGGTAGTAGCTTTATACACCCTAGTGGTACCTTTTTCCGTTGGTAGGTTAACAAATGTACACTTGTAATGCCCAAAATTTGACTATTCAATGGTGGTTTTCACTCAACTAGGGCGATAGCTCTTTCTACCATCTTTTTACACACCACAATCAAAATTTTGACTTGTAAGGCATCCCGAGACCATAATCCGACTTTCCATGATTTTTTTTTAGAACACAAGAATCAAATAAGATAAGCGGCACCACACTTCGGGCAAAGTGAGCTAATGTTCAGTCTAAAAAGTAGAAGAGAGTCTACAATTAGGCCCAAATGGTTCCTAACACACTTATGTCCTCCTAACTTCAAGCCATACCAAACAAACAATCATGGATCATCATTAGTAAAGCACTCATCAATCACAAGCATGCAACCCTCCCCCACACTTGAAATCTACATTTTCCTCAATGTAGTAATGAATGCCATGCAACATGATAATTGGGGACACAAATATAAAGTGAGGGTGCGAAGGTTTTCCTTGAACATGGAGAGTGATGGTGCCGCTCTCGCATGAGTGCTATTCAATCGCAAATCAACATACACGGAGAGTGATGTTACCGCTCTCAATGTGTTGCCAAATCAACTCCCAGCAAAAAACACACACCTGAGATGTAAAGAGGCACATAAGTGAAGAACAAATAACACAAAATAGGAGCTAAAATAAAATGTTTAAAGTAAACAAAACAAAATTCCAATAAAGCAAGGGACTCTCCTTGCCACTAGACTGAATAGTACAAACTGCATCAAGGAGAATAACATAACATGCTGAAAATAAAAATAAAAATAAAGGAAGTAGACACTGTGATCAATGGTCAAGGTGTGGCGCTGTCATCCTGTGAGTCACCGCAAGTCGGGGAATCATTATCGGACTAAGACTAGCTGTTCGAATGAGAATCTGAAGCAGCAGGGGCAGCAGGGACTACTATCAGTGGAGCAGAAGGACCAGTGGTATCTGCGGAAGGAGGATGTGATGGGCACTCAGGGGACATCAGTTCGGGTGATAGCCGGACACATAAGTGCTCAGCAATGCGGGTCATACTCCTCTATAGCCAGCGGAACTTGGCTGATGAACAAGTGATTGGACCTAGTTGCAAAGAAGAAGTGTGATGTGGTGACGATGAGCGCGGGGCGAGCAGAGGTGCCTCGCTTAGAAGATGATGGGGCGGTAGCCTCAAGGGTCGGTGGATCAGAACTGTGACTAACCCGAAACTCTATCCCACGGGCGTATGAATCTGAAGTAGCATCCCCATGGATCGCAATGTCTTAATAGTAATGGGGGCTACACAGCTGATCACCAGCATCATGCTAGTGCCTTGAAGAATACCCATATGTCGCACTAGGTGGGTAATGTACGGGCCGACAAATAGGGCGCCAATGCGGGGATTTGTCCCTTGGCGAGAGATGGATACCGTCACCACGCATCACAAGGATGTTTCATCTATGTTTTCTATTATTTTTTATTCATATACATTGATGGATTTGTATAGCTCCATTGAGAGCTAAACCCCTTATGGGTATTTCGACTTGTAAACCCTAGGATGATATTGTTTCTATGATTTTCATTATGCTTTCTTAATTGATGATTTAATTGAGTTCCAATCTTTCATGTTAACTGTAATTGATTTTTCCCTTAGCCGTGATACTAGGGTTGAGAATCATCTAGGTTATCTTTGAAGGTGTGACAACTTCTATAGGATTAGACTACTGTAGATTGGAGAGGGTTGAGAGGGTGAGTCGTGAGGTAGCCCCTTTCCCCTTCGGTGTGATTTTCCCTACCTCTGTATTCCAAGAGTTCTTTGCAATCGAAATAGAGTGAAGTGCTAGGAGATGAACTCCCCTAGGGCTTAGTTGTGCGAGCAATAGAGTGAAGGGTTGTAGTGAATCCTAGTGCTGGGGCTTAGCTTAGATTAGGGTTCTTTCGCATGGACCAAAGGGTTAGAACTATAATTACGAACAGGGTCTATCACTTGGAATCCCTAGAACGTCAAGCAATTACACGTAGTGTGAGGCTTAGGATGATGGACTCCCCTGGAGCTTAGTTGAGAGATCAATAGAGTGAAGGGTTGTAGTGAAGCTTAATGCCAGGGCCCAGTGTTGGAACTATTCACGGTTGACCTAAGGTTTGGGACTGTGTGCTTAAGGATTTCCATGACTCATTAAACATCAATAAAGAAGTATAATATTAGTCTTGCATTAGAAACATTAGTCCTAGAGGGAGCTTGTCCCAATACCCCATTTTACATTGATTGTTCCTCTTTTTACTCTTTACTTGCACTCTCTTATCTTTCATTTTTCTCTTTTACTCTATTACACACACATTGATTTCTTCTCTCACCCCTCGTATTTGCACTAGCTAAGTACCAATTTCTTGTGTCTCTAATCCCTACTCCCTGTGGATTCAACTACCCTCTCACCGGGGTACTTTATTACTGCGACAACAAGTATACTTTCGAGCCCCTGTCAGGGTACCAGTCTCTATAGTTTTAGATGAAGACACCAGATTCACTTCCCATTTTTAGCCAAGATTTCAAGAGGCTCTTGGGGCAACTTTAAAGTTTAGCACTGCTTACCACCCTTAGACAGATGGTCAGGCCGAAAGGACCATCAAGACCCTTAAGGACATGTTGAGAGCTTGTGTTATGGATTTCCAAGGGAGTTGGGTTCAACACTTACCATTGGTAGAGTTCGCCTACAACAATAGTTTTCAAGCAAGCATTGGTATGGCTCCATATGAAACTTTGTAGGAAAGAAAGTGTAGAACTTCTCTTTGTTAGGATGAAGTGGGAGAATGGAAGCTTCACAGTATGGAATTGATTGATCAAACTATGGAGAAAGTGAAAGTGATTCAAAATAGATTGAAATCAGCTTAAGACCGGCAAAAGAGCTATGTGGATAATTGCAGAAAATTCTTGGAGTTTGAGGTTGGGGATAAAGTGTTCTTGAAAATCTCTCCATGGAAAGCAGTGATTTGGTTTCGAGGTAGGGGAAAGTTGAATCCCTGGTATATAGGTCCATTTTTTATCCTAGAAAGGATTGGACCAGTAGTATATCATTTAGAATTACCACCTGAGTTGGGGAAGATCCATAATTTGTTTCATGTGTCCATGTTGAAGAAGTATATCCCCGACCCTTCTCATTGTCTTAAGGCACCACCAGTGGAGTTGAGAGAAGATTTCAAGTTTGAAGTGCAACCCGTGATGATTCTTGATTTCTAAGAGAAATTACTTCGACGAAAGGTCATTCTTATGGTAAAAGTGCTTTGGAGGAATGATGTTGTAGAGGAGGTTACTTGGGAGCCAGAAGAGGTGTTGAAGAAAAAGTATCCTATTTTGTTTGAGAAGAGAGGTATGTGAAATTTTGAGGCCGAAATTTCTGTAAGGGGGGTAGGTTGTGATATTCGTTCTTCTTGTTCCCTTGTTTGTTTCATGGTTATCTTAGTTCTTTTGGTTGACTTCTCTTAGTCCTTGGTTTGAGGCTTCTTCCTGAACATTTGAAGACTTTTGCTGAGTGTTTGGGTTGGTTTTGAGGGGTCTTTCGTGACTGTGGGCTGTGTCCAGGCCGCACAAACTGCAGGCTGTGCATAGGCCGCACAACCCCTTCATGGAGCTGTGTGGCCTCGTATGCGCTCGTGCAGGAGGCCGCGTACCCCGGGCTATGGTGCACACGGCCAGCGTACACCCACACACTTGCCCACACACCACACAGGTCCCGAGGGTGCGCGGCCGCGCACGGGCTGCGCAGGGGTGGGATTTTGGTGATTTAAATCCCGATTGGACTCCTTTTTCTTCATTTCCTTTCCATAAAACCTTCTCATTTTCTACTACTCTCTTCCTCCACCATTCTTAGACTCTTAAGGGCCAATTTTGGAGAGATTTGTGGTCATGTTCTTGGATCTTAAGGTGTGATCATCTCCTGGCTCAAGGTAAGCTACCTTCCTTACTCGTTCTTCCTTGCTCTTTGAATGAGTATAACTAGGGTTTGGTTGGGGACTCAATTGGGAGCTTTATTCTTGTTCTTTCCCCTCTTCTTTGATAGTAAAACTTGAGAGAAGTAATTTTATTGGTTTATATGCCTTTGATCTACAGAGATTTTTGAACCCTTTTGCACCTAAAGTTCGGAGTTACTGTAGCGATGAATCAAGATGGACTTTCATTCTTTCCTTTGTTGGTTTTAAGGTTTGTGAGATCCTTTCTTGCTAGATCTACTAGTTAGATAGTTTAGAAAACCCTAGAAACCATCTTTTCTGCATTTTGAACTTTGTCGTTCTTTTTAATTGATCAAGTTGTTGTTGATATTTGGTTGTTTGTTTGGTTTGTTCAATTTCTCCTAGGAAGCCAAACTTTGAGCAAAGGGAAAGAGCCGATGGCATAGCGACACCGGAGGTTTCTAGCTCGGCAAGCTTGTGAGTGGGAATTACTAAAGTTTGAATTGTTATTCTTGCATGATTATCTTTAACATTTTAGTTGCTTGCTTTTGAATGATAAACTCCTTGTTGGCCAAAACTATTGAAATGTTTTCCTTGGGATTTAGAAAAATCATGATGATTATGATTTGGCTCATTTCATGAGTGTTTGTATAGCAAATATATATATATATATATATATATATATATATATATATATATATATATATATATATATATATATATATATATTGTGTGTGTATTGTTTGGAAATCCCATGTTTTGAAATATATGTTTCCAATTATGTATTTGTAAGAGATTTGAGATCATTGATGTGATGATCAAAATGGCATGTGCAAACCATGTTGAATTTCATTGTGATGACACCATTTATGAAGTATATTTTCAAAAGATACTTTTCAATGATGTTTTTGACGAAATATGATTTCAATGAAGATGCTATAAGCATGTTACTCACTCGTGGAGTGAGAATTATAATTGTGAACACTTGAAATCTCTCGATGAGAATATTGCTATCTTGTTGCTATATACCTTGAGCCTACGGCCTAGGTTACTATTTGAATGTTTGGATAGTGACATGGAAGCCGAGCTCCAGTACTTGCTGCAGTAAGAAATGGACGGTTTCCATTGACCGACCTAATGGAGGTTGGGTGGAAAACTGTCAAACTGGTTATGCTATTTTAGGTAGAAGTGGAGATTCCTGACTTGGATATAGTTTGGTTTTTCAGAGTCACCACCCGAACTTCCCAGCGGCTAGTGGGAAGATACGCGCATCTTGGCAGCTCCGGACCTAACCAAGGCCATGGTTAGTGATGTAGAGTTTTCGGGGCCATTGTTGATTCTATTGATTACTGGGATTTATTGATTGATTTATTTCAAAGCATCTTGATATTTGAAGCTATCGAATGAATGTGCGAGTATTGGATTCCAAAATTATAAACATTTCTTATGTTTTCTTTTGGAAATATCCACTATATTTCTGTTTTTAATCAAAACACTAATCCTATTTTTTCTTTTCTAAATATCACATTTTTTTAATCAAAACCCTAATTGTATGTTTTCTTTTTGGAATGTCTACTATTTTTTAATCAAAAACCTAATCCTATGTTTTCTTATAGTAATGTGTCCCATTTTTTTATTCAAAACCCTAATCATATTTTTTTTATAGTAATGTCTCCTATTTTTCATTAAAATACTTAATCCTATGTTTTTTTTTTCAAAATGCCTACAATTTTTGAAGCAAAACCCAACTAATATGTTTTCTTTTAGTAAGGTATCCTATTTTTCAGTTTTGAATAAAAACCATAATCCTTTGTTTCCTTTTTGGAATGTCTCATTTTTTTTTAATCAAAACCCTAATTCTATCTTTTGTTTTGGGAATGCTAGCTATTTTTTAATGAAAATCATGATCGTATGATTTCTTTTCAGAATGTCTCATATTTTTGTATAAAAGTCTTAATCTTATGTTTACTTTTCGCAATGTCACCTATTTTTTAATTAAAACCCTGATCCTATGTTTTCTTTTTGCAATGTCTACTATTTTTTAATCAAAACAATAATTCTATGTTATCTTTTCATAATGTCCCCTATTTATCGGTTTTCAATCGAATCTATATTTCTTTGTTTTATTTATAAATTTCTCCCTTTTTTTAATCAAAACCATAATCCTATGTTTTCTTTTTAGAATGTCTCCAATTCTTGAATCGAACCCTAATCCTTTGCTATCTTTTTTGAATGTCTCCTATTTTTTAATTTAAACCGTAATTCTATGTTTTCTTTTATATATTTCTCTTATTTTTCAACTAAAAACCTAATCCTTTGATTCCTTTTCGGAATGTCACCTAAATTTTGGTTTTCAATCAAAAGCCTAGTCCTATTAGTTTTCTTGGAATGTCTTCCAGTTTTGAATTAAAACCCTAATCCTATATTTTTTCTTAGGATGTCTCCTATTTTTTGGTTTTCAATCAAAACATTAATCCTATGTTTTCTTTTAAGAATGTTTAATTTTTTTCGGTTTTGAATCAAAAGTCTAATCGCATGTTTTCTTTTCACAATTTCTGCTCTTTTTTAAACAAATCCGTAATTTAATTTTTTCATTTGGTAATATCTCTTATTTTTTTGTTTAAATCAAAACCCCAATCCTATGTCTCACTTTCGGAATATCTCCTATTTTTTATATTTTTCAATTAAAACCATAATTCTATGTTTTCATTTGGGAATGTGTAATATTTTTTTATCAAAGACTTAATTCAATGTTTTCTCCAATAATATCCAATAGTTTTGAATCAAAGCACTAAACTTATGTTTTCTTTTATGAATGCCTTCTGTATTTAGATTTGAATAAAAACTATTATTTTATGTTTTCTTTTCGGGATGTCAAATATTTTTCAATCAAAACTCTAATCAAATATCTCATATTTGTCACTTTTGGATCAAAACTCTAATCCTATATTTTCTTTCCAAAATGCCTCTTATTTTTAAATAAAAATCCTAATCCTTACCCTATGTTGTCTTTTTGAAATGTCTCCTACTTTTTAATTAAAATAATAATCCTCTATTTTCCTTCCACAATGTCTCATATTTTCAATCAAAACACTAATTCCATGTTTTTTTTTGTGGAAATGTTTGCTATGTTCGAATCAAAATCACAATCCTATGTTTTCTTTTCAGAATGTCTCATAATTTTTAGTCAAAACCATAATCCTATGTCATCTATTGGAAATGTCTCATATTTCTTAATGAAAACCATAATAATAATTTTTTTTGTAATGGCTCCTATTTTTTAATCAAAACCGTAATTTTATACTTTATTTTTTTAATGTCTGATACTTTTGAATCAAAAAAATATTACTATATTTTCTTTAAGTAATGTCTCGTATTTTTCAATCAAAATCAGAATGGCTCCTATTTATGAATTAAAACTATAATACTATGTTTTCTTTTGGGAATGGCTGCTATTTTTGAATCAAAACAATAATCCTATGTTTATTTTTGGAAATGTACACTATTTTTTACTTTATAATCGAAATCATAATTCTATGTTTTCTTATAAAAAATGTTCATATTTTTCAATCAAAACCTTAATCATATGTTTTCTTTTCGAAATGTCTAATATTTTTCAATCGAAACATTAATCTTATGTTTTCTTTTTGCAATGTCTACTAATTTTAAATCAAAATCCTAATCCTACGTTTTCTTTTCTGAATGCCTACAATAATAGAATCAAAACCCTAATCCTATGTTTTCTTTTCGGAATGTCTCCTATCTTTCAATCAAAACCCGAATCCTACGTTTTCTTTTTTCAATATCTCCTATTTATCAGTTTTGAATAAAAATCCCAACCTATGTTTTCTTTACTAAATTTCTGTTGATTTCAATCAAAAGCCTAATCCTTTCTTTTCCTTTCTCAATTTCTGCTATTTTCGAATCAAAACACTAATCCTATGTTTTCTTTTCGAAATGTGTCCTATTTTTCAGTTTTGAATCAAAATAGTAATGCTTTGTTTTTTTTTCTGGATGTCTCATTTTCTAATTCAAAATCCTAATATTATCTTTTGTTTTGGGAATCTCTACTAATTTTTAATCAAAACCCCAATCCTATGTTTTCTTTTCATAATGCCTAATGTTTTTGAATTAAAATCCTAATACTATTTTTTGCTTTTGGAATGCCTCCTATTGTTCAATCAAAATCCTAATCGTATATTTTCATTGACGATTATCAACTATCTCTTAATCAAAACCGCCATCCTATGTTTTCATTTTTAATGTCTTCCATTTTTCATTCAAAACCCTAGTCCTATGTTTTGTTATAGTAATGTCTCTTATGTTTCAATCAAAACATTAATCCTTTGTTTTCTTGAAGTAATATCTCCTATTTATCAATCAAAACCCTAATCCTATGTTTTCTTTCTGGAATGCCTACTATATTTGAATTCAAAACCTAATTCTATATTTTCTTTTTGGAATATCTCTTATTTTTTAAACAAAACCCGAATCCCATGTTTTCCTTTCTTAATGTCACATATTTTTTTAATCAAAACCCTAATCCTAATTTTTTTTATTGCCACATTTTTTTAATCAAAACTATATTTTATTGTTTCTTTTGAAAATGCTTGCTACTTTTGACGCAAAACACTAATCCTATGTTTTATTTTTCGAATGTCTCATATTTTTTAGTTGAAACCCTAATCCTATGTTTTTCTTTTTGAAATGTCTATTACTTTTTAATCGAAACCCTCATTGTATGTTTTGTTATGGTAATGACTCATATTTTTCAATCAAAAACCTAATTCTATATTTTCTTTTCGGAATGCCTACTATATTTGAATTAAAACCTTAATATTACATTTTTTCGAAATGTCTCCTATTTTGCAATCAAAACCAGAATCCTATGTGTTTTTTTCTTAATGTCTCCTATTTAACAGTTTTGAATCAAAACCCTAACCTAGATTTTCTATTCCCAATATCTCATATTTTTCAATCTGACCCTAATCATTTATTTTCTTTTATGAATGTCAATTTTTTTTAATCAAACCCCTAATCCTATGTTTTCTTTTCTGAATGTGCATTATTTTTCAAGTTTGAATCAAAACCGCAATCATTTATTTTCTTTTCAGAATGTCTCATTTTTTAATCAAAACCCTTATCCTATCTTTTGTTTTGTGAATGTCTGCTAATTTTTAATCAAAACCTTAATCTGATGTTTTTCCTTTAGAAATGTTACATATTTTTCAATCAAAACCATAATCCTGTGTTTTTTTTTTTTTCAAAATGTCTACTATTTTTTAATCAAATCCCAAATCCAATGTTTTCTTATAGTAATGTTTTCAATTTTTCATTCATAACACGAATCCTATGTTTTCTTATAATAATGTCTGCTATTTTTCAATCAAAATACTAATTCTATGTTTTCTTTTTTGAATGCCTTCTATATTTGAATCAAAATCCTGATCCTATGTTTTCTTTTTGTAATACTTTTTATTGTTCAATCAAAACACTAATTCTTTGTTTTCCTTTTGAAATTATCCTATTTTTGAATAAAAAGCCTAATCCTATGTTGTTTTTCAGAAATGTCCCCTATTTTTCAGTTTTTCATCAAGACCCTAATCCAATGTTTTATTATAGTAATGCCTCTTTTTTTTTTAATCAAAACACTAATCCTATCTTTTCTTTGGGGAATGTCTTCTTTTATGAATCAAAACACTAATCCTATTTTTTTCTTTTAGGATGTCTACTATTTTTAAATCAAAAGCCTAATCCTATATTTTGTTATAGAATGTCTCCTATTTTTCATTCAAAACCCTAATCTTTTATTTTTTTGATAATAATGTCTCCTACTTTTCAATCAAAATTGTTATCTTATGTTTTCTTATAATAATATCTTTTATTTTTCAATCAAAACCCTAATCTTTTGTTTTTTTTTTCGGAATACCTAATATATTTTAATCAAAACTCTCATCCTATGTTTTATTTTCGGAATGTGATGCCGGCCGTATTTAGGAACTACCTCTGCTTTCATGGAGATGTGGGATTTAATCTAGTAGAGGCATTTTGGTAATTGTCACGGCCGTGGAGTTCAGTTATTTTATATGTCCCACTTGATGAAAAACAGGTCAACAAACACAAGTAATGAGCTTGTTTCCTAATCTCGTGAGGCATAATAGAACTTGGCCAAATTCTATCATCTTGGACTCAAAAACAGCGATTTTGCCATTTATGTTAATAATGGATTTGATTAAATCTTGGGCTAGAAATGTTGGATTTGTATGCTATTTTTGTCACTAGTTTTTACTTGTTAACTTCTTTATTTGTTTGCTGAAATTTGAAAACTTGTCATTTTCTGTAAATTTTATAATCTTCTCATTTTTGGGTTTTCTCATATCATTCTTTTGGTCTATCGTAAGCCTAAAAGCTAAGAAGGATCAGTCTTGTAATAGTTATTTATCCTTGAGTAGTAAACATTACTCCATTTTTTGCCCAATCCTGGTAATCTTTGATCAACCGGCTCGAAGGATTATTATTGGCATTTATGGACGGATCAACAGTGCAAGATTATCACAACATCAGAATGTCTCCTATATTTGACTTAGAAATCTAATCCTATGTTTACTTTTTGCAATGTCACATATTTTTCTATCAAAACAATAATTCTATATTTTATTTTCAAAATGTCTCTTATTTATATTTTTTCAATCAAAATCATAATCCTATATTTTATTTTTGAAATGTCTCAAATTTTTTTTAATCAAAATCCTAATCCTATGTTTCTTTTAAGAATGTCTCCTACTTTTTAATCGAATATCATTTGATTCATGAGAACTTGATTCATTGGAACTATTTCGTTGGATCTCAATTTGAAGTTGATAATTATTATGTGAATCATTGCTAAATTGAGATGATCCATGGTTGTAAGGAGGAATACTGTGGAAATCATTGAAATTGTCATCATTGACCCTCCTTTTCTTTTGTGGAAATAAAGAAGAAATTGAGTTTTGCTTTTGTATTTGAATGCGTTTCAACATTTTTGAATCATGCATTATAAAAAAAAAATAATGATAAAAATAGTTCAAACACTATCAACAAGCTCCAGAATTCATGTAATTAAGATTCTAATAATATATATATATATATATATATATTCCTATTCTAGTTTTGATATGTGAGAGAAATACCATGATAATTAAAACAAACAACACATCACAAACACAATCCTAGGTGGATTATACACCATCAACTCAATTACAAATATAAATATTTTCCAACTAAGTCAATACATAGTTAAATATCACCTTTCCAATATCAGTTAAATATTACTAAATATGCTAAATATGCTAATAATAATTTCACTAAAAAAATACTAAATAATAAAAAAGTATTGCAGTTAACGTGTTTTTAGATTTATTGAATTATAATGAAATATAAATATATAAATAAATTCTTAAATTATTAAGGACTTATAAGTAAAAGTAATAAAATACAAGAAAATCTGAAACATATAAAATACCATTAATTGAAAAGAAATTTAAACACCTATTGATTGAAAGTGGACCCACTAACTCCCTCTCTCTCTTAAACCAAGTCAAAATTAAACACCTATTGATTATAGACAACTATTTAATTTAATTTAATTAAATGTAATTTAATTAACCATTGAAGATAACATACAATTAATTACATAGTGCACCATTTTGAAAACAAATTTTAAAAAAACCTTAATATGAAGCAATTGCAATCAAATCCAACATTGGTATCCAATGAAAAAAACCTTAATATGAATAATAAAAATATATGAAAACAAATTAAAAAAAAAAGGAAAACAATCAAATAATTGTTATTATTGTAAAATATTTCTCATATCCATTTTGATTCGTTGGTTTTTGCATAAAGATGAGAGATACATCTAACATTGGTATCCAATGAAAAAAAACCTTAATATGAAGCAATTGCAATCAAATCCAAAGTTATATTCAACATTCTGGTTTTAGGTTGATCTGATATATGCTAATAAACATTAATGATAAGTGCTTGTGTTATAATAATGCAAAGTGTTATTATCTTACAATGAGCATTAATTTTATCAGGTTTTATCACTAAATTGTGTGCATTTGTGTGCTTTTGTGCATTGTAGGTTTGTGGAGCTATTTTGGAGAAGAAGAACAAAGTTAGATCGTGCTTGTTGTTGTTGGGAAGTTTTCATACTAAGCAAGGAACAAGGCATGGGTCTAGACTTGTGGGTGTGTGCCAACCTCCTTTGGAGAGGCACAAAGACAGTCACATTCACAATAAGTCTAGCTCGTGTTAGCATAGGAGAACTTCACCAATAAGGAGATTTGAAGCAATCGGCACGGTCTACCGTTGATTGTGTGCCAAATTCAACAGCCTCGATGAAGAACGATGTACTCGGGAGCGTTTTCAGAAAAACACTGTAGCACCAATGTCACAAGTACTGTAGCAAAAGTACTGCAGCAAGTTACTATTCACTGTTTGCCGAAAATCAGCATTCCAGAAATTTCACACGAGCGTGTGGAATTTCCACACCGCCATGTGAAATCCCGATTCAACCGATTTTAAGCCCGACTCAACGTTATAAAAGCCCATTTTGGAAACTTTTTGAACATATTTTTGTCAACTTTTTCTCCTAACTTCTGGAGGGTTGCGGCTAGGGTTTCAGAGAGGACTTTGTGGAGGATTGAAGCGCGTCATCGGCATCGTCATTGACGTCCGGTGGCCGCACAAGACCACGGGCACACCATACGCAATGGGGGTTTTCATCTATGCTTTCAATTTGTATTCCTTTTCATATTTTGATGGATTTGTATAGCTCCATGAGGAGCTAAACCCATTGTGGGTGTTCGGACCTGTAAACTCTAGGATTATTATGTTTCTTTGACATTGTTATTATGCTTTTCCATTATTGATGAATAAAATTGAGTTTCAATCTTAATTGCATCTTGTAATTGTTTTCCCTTAGCCGTGACACTAGGGTTGAGAACAATCTAGGTTATCATTTGGAGGTATGATAACTCCTATAGGGTTAGACTACTTAGGATTCAAGAGGGTCAAGAGGGTGAGTCGTGAGGTAGAAAAACGTCCCATTTCCCCTCCGGTGTGATTCTCCCTAACTCTGTGTTCCATGATTTCTTAGCGGTCGAGATAGAGTGAAGTGCTAGGAGATAAACTTCCCTAGGGCTTAGTTGTGCGAGGAATGGAGTGAAGGGTTTAAGTGAATTTTAGTGCTTGAGCTTAATTTACACTAGGGTTCTTTCACCTGGTCTAAAGGGTTAGAGCTATACATAGGAACAGGGTTTATCACTAGGAATCCCTAGAACTTAAAGCAATCCCACACAGTGTGAGGCTTAGGAAGACGAACTCCCCTAGGGCTTAGTTGACAGGTTAACAAGAGTTAAGGGTCGTAGTGAAACCTAATGCCGGGGCATAGTGTCGGGGTTAGTCACGGTTGACCTTAGGTTTGGGACCGTGTGTTTAAGGATCTCCTCGACTCAATTAACATCAATAGGAGAGTATAATAGCATTGTCTTGCACTAGAAGCATAAGTCCTAGCGGTAGTTTGTCCGAGTACCCAACTTTACTCATCGATTGTCCTTATTATTTACTCCTGCTTGCACTCTCTTACCTTCCATATTTTTATTTTATTTCTTGCTCTTTATTATTGCTTTTACAATCACTCATTGATTCTTTTCACACTCACCGTACACCGCTTAGCTAAATAGTAAAATCCCGTGTTTTAAAATCCCTATTCACTGTGGATATAACTACCCACTCACTAGGGTAATATTATTACTTTGACAAGCCCGTGCACTTGCGGTACACACTGGCAAAGGGTTTGTCAATTAACATGTTGGCAAGAGTTACAAAATCATTCACCTTTTGTAATTATAACCGTATAATTTATATGAACTATACATATAGATTTAAATTTATATAGAGATAAAATTAAATATAATTAAAAGTTGATGTAAAAATAAATTTTCAAAAATTGACTGTGGGAATTATTCCTGCTATCGCCGATATATATCCGTCAATGCTAGAAAGGATCCTCGTCCACAAATCATCTATCAAAGAGAAGTTAAACTAGTCAAGAATATTATATATTTATGATTCTAATTATATATGAATATACGAGAGGATAGTAATAAACTACTAACAATTTGAAAACAGTGATACAAGAGTAAAATAAATAAATAGCTTTTCTTATAATTTATTGATATTAACATGTCATAATATTATAATATAATTTAAAATAAAAATATAAACAAACAATAATATGATAAATAAAAAGTAAAATAATTATTATAAACATTAAAGCAGTAATTTGGACATACTGGGTTAGCCTAGCTTTGAGTTGGTTGGAACACCTGGTACAAAGCTGAGTCATCCTGGTCAAATTCTAGTCATCCAAAGCGTCATGCATGAGTTGCAAACTGCATCACAATGTCTGGTACTTAAAAGCTCAAAGAACCACCCATTAAGTCCCTCTTCAGTGATCATGTTTGTGTTGACTCCTAACTACTGCCAAATATGGGGCATTGATTCACATTGCAGGAAAAGGTGGGCCCAAGTCTCACTCCTCTTGTTATAAATGACACAAAAATCGTTGACAATGTTAAGTCTTTTCTCATGTAGCCGTGTAAGATTCAACTTAGTGATATGGTCAGGTCTCAATTGAACCATATTGAACCAACCGAGTCAACTCTAATTTTAAAACATTCTTTACAAATACAATAACAAACATATCCATGTTCAGTGGCATAGCTTACTAAACCAAAAAAATTCTTGAATGTTAATGTTTCAATAAATAATTCATGGATTTGCTATTTTGTTCGAATTTTAAAATAACACTTTGATGTAAAAAAAATTAAAATTCTTATGTAAATTATGATTATGTATAAATTTATTTTTAAAATTTTCTTTTTGATTAATCTTCACGACATTTTAATAGTTTAGCACATAAAGACAAATTTGATATTGTAGAAATCAACGGTGAATTAAAAAAAATAAGATTTCATTATTTATTTTTATGAATCTTTAAATTGATGCTATTATTACCACCATATACGAGCTTTATTTCAAGTGAGTGAAGATGATGTGTGAATCCCTTGTTTTTTTCCTTAACTGATTAATTAATTAATTTTTTATTGCTTCTTATTTAGTTTCTATTTTTTTAAAATTTCAATTTTATGGTTGTGTATAGGATAAACAGTGTAATTTATTATTATTATTATTGTTATTATTATTATTATTATTATTATTATTATTATTATTATTATCGTTAATAATAGTTTAGTTATTTGAGAAACATTTTATTTTGGGGTTATGATAATGATTTAATTTTAAAAAAAATTATTTACATAAATAAATATGTTAGTTAATGTAATTTTAAAAAATATATTAATATTATCCTTAATGCATAGCAAATCAAGAAAAAACAGAAAGCTCTCTCAAACTTCTCGAAAGCTTCAAACCTCTTGAAAGCATCTAGTGAGCTGTCACCGCTCTCCGTAATCTCATCATTTTTTCCGCTACCTCACCGTCTCTTCCGGGGGTTAACTCTCCTTTCTTTGGTTGCTGCTCATCCGGCCATCAAGACTTCTTCTTCCGGTTACTATCTATCTCACCTTGCTCTCTTTGTATCTATGTATATCTCTTTCATTAAATTGATGAATCCTTTGATTTTTGCCGAAATACAAACCACTATCTCATCAATTTTGATTTTGATTTTTGTTTTAGCATATTGTTCGTAATACTTAACCCTAGTTTAAATCTTCATGATTGGCTTGGATTATTACGGTATCTTGGAGTTTTCTTGTCAAGTAAAATGTTTTGGTCTCTTTGTGTCTATGTCTATTTCTTTCATTAAATTAATGAATCCTTTAATTTTTGCCAAATTGCAATTTTTTGTCTCATCAATTTTAATTTTGATATTAGCTTTTAGCATCTTGTTACCAATACCTAACCTTAGTTTCAAACTTTTTGTTTTCTTGATTATTATGGTTTCTTGGAGTTTACTTGTCAAATAAAGACCTTTGGTGTTTATTTATATTTTATATGTCTTGTGATTATAATTTTTAGTTTTTACCAGCTCACAATTTTGTTTTGGTTATATATTACTATCGAATAAAGAGTTTTGGAGATTATTTATTTTGTATATGATTTGTGATTATACTATTTATTATTTCTTGGCTCATAATTTTTGATGTGGTTATATATTCTTTTAGTTTAATTGTTTTTTATATGAACTGTGACTCATGAATAACTAGAATTATATGTTCCCTCTTATCAATATTTTTTTCTTGCATGTTCTCTTTCAACAGTCTAATTATTTTTTGCAATCTTTCTATTATAAATAAAGCATGTCACATTATAATATATTGTAATATATTGGTTAATTTTTTTGATAAATCATTGAAGTTTAGTCAAATGTCAGCTAATGAAGGTGCTAATCCATCAGGTAACATGTCGATGAAATGATTAGTAAATTTAGTGAGCATTTTGAAACAAATCAAAATTTAGTGATCAAACTGATATTTGACCAAACTTCAGTGATTTACCAAAAAAATTAACCGTAATATATTATTAAATATAAATCTTGTAGAAATTGAAGTAAAATAACTAATATAATTATTAATCTAATAAATAGATTGCTACAATCAAACTCAATAAGAATTTATAATCTCGGATTGTTTTGTGGAAAAGTAAGTTTGAAGAATGACTTCAATAATTTTTTCATCTTTAGATTAAATTCATAAAGAATTAGTGTCTAGAGTTAAATGAAAAGAAAGCTCAAAAACTAGTTTCTCCTTGAACAAGAATAATGACAAAGATACTATATTTTGATTTCAAAT
Source organism: Dioscorea alata (assembly GCA_020875875.1). Classification (NCBI taxonomy): domain Eukaryota; kingdom Viridiplantae; phylum Streptophyta; class Magnoliopsida; order Dioscoreales; family Dioscoreaceae; genus Dioscorea; species Dioscorea alata. The sequence continues at coordinate 20,108,464 of CM037020.1, read as the reverse complement.
TATTAGACATTGAATTTTTCACCTATCTTTTGGAGAGCTCGCGGCTAGAGTTTGGAGAGGATTTTGTGGAGGTTTGGAGTGAGTCTACGGCATCGACATCGACATCGACTTCCTTTGGAAGATAGCTATTGGTGGAGCTTTTGTCGGCACCGATCAAGCGAGTTGTGCCTTAGGCTTGACAAAGGGCTTGGTGGAGAAGACGGAGCGCCTTCACAAGACCATCGCCACACATCGCAAGGGGGTTTTATCTATGTTTGCTATGCTTGTTGATTCATATACATTGATGATTTTGTATAGCTCCATGGAGAGCTAAACCCCTCGTGGGTATTCGGACTTGTAAACCATAAGATGACATTGTTTCTATGACTTTTATTATGCTTTCTTAATTGATGGTTTTAATTGAGTTTCAATCATGCATGTTAATTGTAATTGATTTTTCTTTAGTTGTGACACTAGGGTTGAGAATTATCTAGATTATCCTTTGAAGATGTGACAACTTCTATAGGATTAGACTACTCGAGATTGGATAGGGTCGAGAGGGTGAGTCGTGAGGTAGCGAAACGTCCCCTTTCCCCTTCGGCGTGATTTTCCCTACCTCCGTGTTCCAAGAGTTCTTTGCAATCGAAGTAGGGTGAAGTGTTAGGAGATGAACTCCCCTACACAGACTGGGATTTTGGTGATTTAAAGCCCGATTGGACTCCTTTTTCTTCATTTCCTTTCCAGAAAACCTTCTCATTTTCTCTTCCTCTCTTTCTTCACCATTCATAGACCCTTAAGGGCCAATTTAGGAGAGATTTGTGGTCACAATCTTGGATCTTAAGGTGTGATCATCTCATGGCTCAAGGTAACCTACCTTCCTTACTCGTTCTTCCTTGTTCTTTGAATGAGTATAACTACGATTTGGTTGGGGACTCAATTGGGAGCTTGATTCTTGTTCTTTCCCCTCTCCTTTTATAGTAAAACTTGAGAGAAGTAATTTTATTGGTTTATATGCCTTTGATCTAGAGAGATTCTTGAACCCCTTTTGCACATAAAGTTCGGAGTTACTGTAACACTGAATCAAGATGGACTTTCCTTCTTTTCCTTGTTGGTTTTAAGGTTTGTGAGATCCTTTCTTCCTAGATCTACTAGTTAGAGAGTTTAGAAAATCATAGAAACCATCTTTTCTCCAGTTTGAACTTTGTCGTTCTTTTCAATTGATCAAGTTGTTGTCGATATTTGGTTGTTTGGTTGGTTTGTTCAATTTCTCCTAGGAGGTCAAACTTCGAGCAAAGGGAAAGAGCCGATGGCATAGTGACACCAGAGGTTTCTAGATCATTGATGTGATGACCAAAATGGCATGTGCAAACCAAGTTGGATTTCATTGTGATGACACCATTTATGAAGTATATTTTCAAAAGATACTTTTGAATGATGTTTTTGACGAAAAATGATTTCAGTGAAGATGTTATAAGCATGTTACTGACTCGTGCAGTGAGAATTATAATTGTGAACACTTGAAATCTCTCGATGAAAATATTGCTATCTTGTTGCTATATACCTTGAGCCAACGGGCTGGTTTATTATTTGAATGTTTTGATATTGACATGGGAGCCGAGCTCCAATACTTGCTAAAGTAAGAAATGGAAGGTTTCCATGGACCGACCTAATGGAGGTGGGGTGGAAAACTGTCAAACCGGTTATGCTATTTTAGGTGGAAGTGGAGATTCCTGACTTGGATATAGTTGGGTTGTTCGGAGTCACCACCCGAACTTCCCAGCGGCCAGTGCCAAGATACGCGCATCTTGGCAGCTCCAGACCTAACCAAGGCTATGGTTAACGATGGAGAGTTTTCGGGGCCATTCTTGATTCTATTGATTATTGGGATTTATTGATTTATTTATTTCAAAGCATCTTGATATTTGAAACTATCGAATGAATGTGCGAGTATTGGATTCCAATATTATAAACATTTCTTATGTTTTCTTTTGGAAATATCCACTATATTTTTGTTTTTAATCAAAACACTAATCTTATTTTTTCTTTTCTAAATATCACATTTTTTCAATCAAAACCCTAATTGTATGTGTTTTTTTCATAATGTCTACTATTTTTGAATCAAAAACCTAATCCTATGTTTGCTTATAGTAATGTGTCCCATTTTTTTTATTCAAAACCCTAATCATATTTTTTTTTTATAATAATGTCTCCTATTTTTCATTCAAATACCTAATAATATGTTTTTTTTTAGAAATGCCTACAATTTTTTAAACAAAACCCAAATAATATGTTTTCTTTTAGTAAGGTGTCCTATTTTTCAGTTTTGAATGAAAACCATAATCCTTTGTTTCATTTTTTGAATGTCTCATTTTTTTTAATCAAAACCCTAATCCTATCTTTTGTTTTGGGAATGCTAGCTATTTTTAAATCAAAATCATGATCGTATGCTTTTTTTCAGAATGTCTCATATTTTTTATAAAAGTCTTAATCTTATGTTTACTTTTTGGAATGCCACTTATTTTTTAATTAAAATCCTGATCCTATGTTTTCTTTTTGCAATGTCTCCTATTTTTCAATCAAAATACTAATTCTATGTTATCTTTTCAGAATGTCCCCTATTTATCAGTTTTTAATCGAAACTATAATCCTTGTTTTATTTCTAAATTTCTCCTTTTTTTTTAATCAAAAACCTAATCCTATTTTTTCTTTTTAGAATGCCTTCTATTCTTGAATCTAACCCTAATCCTTTGCTATCTTTTTTGAATGTCTCCTATTTTTTTAATTTAAACCGTAATTCTATGTTTTCTTTTAGATATTTATCCTATTTTTTAACTAAAAACCTAATCCTATGATTTCTTTTCGCAATGTCACCTAAATTTTTGTTTTCAATCAAAAGCCTAGTCCTATTATTTTTCACGGAATGTCTTCCAGTTTTGAATCAAAACCCTAATCCTATATTTTTTTCTTAAGATGTCTCCTATTTTTTGGTTTTCAATCAAAACATTCATCCTATGTTTTCTTTTCAGAATGTTTAATTTTTTTCGGGTTTGAATCAAAAGTCTAATCCCATGTTTTCCTTTCACATTGTCTGCTATTTTTTAAACAAATCAGTATTTCAATTTTTTCATTTTGTAATATCTCTTATTTTTTTGTTTTAATCAAAACCCCAATCCTATGTCTCACTTTCATAATATCTCCTATTTTTTTATATTTTTTCAATTAAAACCCTAATTCTATGTTTTCATTTCGGAATGTGTAATATTTTTTATCAAAGCCTTAATCTAATGTTTTATACTAATAATATCCAATAGTTTTGAGTCAAAGCACTAAAATTATGTTTTCTTTTCTGAATGCCTCCTGTATTATATTTGAATCAAAACTATTATTGTACGTTTTCTTTTCGGGATGTCAAATATTTTCAATCAAAACTCTAATTGAATATCTCCTATTTATCGGTTTTGGATCAAAACCCTAATCCTATATTTTCTTTCCATAATACCTCTTATTTTTGAATAAAAATCCTAATCCTTAACCTACGTTATCTTTTCGAAATGTCTCCTACTTTTTAATTAAAATAATAAACCTCTATTTTCCTTCCGCGATGTCTCATACTTTCAATCAAAACCCTAATTCTATGTTTCTTTTTTGGAAATGTTTGCTATGTTCGAATCAAAATCACAATCCTATGTTTTCTTTTCGGAATGTCTCATAGTTTTTAGTCAAAACCATAATCCTATGTTATATGTTGGAAATGTCTCATATGTTTAAATCAAAACCCTATTCCAACATTTTTTTTCGGAATGCCTACTATATTTGAATCAAAACCCTAAGCCTATGTTTTCTTTTCAAAATGTGTGTTATGTTTTATTTAAAACACTAATCCTATGCTTTTTGAGAATTCATCCTATCTTTTAATCAAAGGTCCAATACTTCATTTTCTTTTCTTCATGTATTTTATTTATCGGTTTTGAATGATACCCGTAACATCCTAATCCTTTGTTGTCTTATCCAAATGGCTCATATTTTTCAATCAAAACCCTAATCCTATCTTTGTTTTGGGAATTTCTTCTAATTTTTAATCAAAAACCTAATCTGATGTTTTATTTTCTGAATGTCTCATATTTTTCAAATAAAATCCAAATCTTATATTTTCTTTTTGGAATGCTTCCTATTTTAGTATCAAAACCCTAAACTTATTTTTTTCTTTTGGGAATTTTTGCTATTTTTTAAGAAAAACAATAATCATATGTTTTCTTTTCGTAATGTCTCATATTTCTTAATGAAAACCCTAATAATAATTTTTTTTTGTAATGCCTCCTATTTTTTAATCAAAACCGTAATTTTATGCTTTCCTTTGTTAATGTCTGCTACTTTTGAATCAAAACAATATTACTATGTTTTTGTTTTTTTTGGAATGTTTGCTATTTTTGAATCAAAACCATAATCCTATGTTTATTTTTGGAAATGTAGACTATTTTTAACATTATAATCAAATTCAAAATTCTATGTTTTTTTATAAAAAATGGCTCCTATTTTTCAATCAAAACCTTAATCCTATGTTTTCTTTTCAAAATGTTTGTTATTTTTCAATTGAAACATTAATCTTATGTTTTCTTTTCGCAATGTCTACTACTTTTAAATCAAAATCCTAATCCTATGTTTTGTTTTCTGAATGCCTACAATAATTGAATCAAAACCCTAATCCTATGTTTTTTTTTTCCGGAATGTCTCCTATCTTTCAATCATAACCTGAATCCTACGTTTTCTTTTGTCAATATCTCCTATTTATCAGTTTTGAATAAAAATCCCAACCTATGTTTCCTTTCCTGAATTTCTGCTATTTTCAATCAAAAGCCTAATCCTTGATTTTCCTTTCTCAATTTCTGCTATTTTCGAATCAAAACACTAGTGCTATGTTTTCTTTTTGAAATGTGTCATATTTTTCAGTTTTAAATCAAAATAGTAATGTTTTTTTTTTTTTTTCTGGATGTCTCATTTCTTAATTCAAAACCCTAATATTATCTATTGTTTTGGGAATCTCTACTAATTTTTAATCAAAGCCCCAATCCTATGTTTTCTTCTCATAATGCCTAATGTTTTTGATTTAAAATCCTAATCCTATTTTTTGCTTTTGGAATGCCTCCTATTGTTCAATCAAAATCCTAATCATATATTTTCATTGAGGATTATCTACTATCTCTTAATCAAAACCGCCATCCTATGCTTTCATTTTTAATGTCTTCCATTTTTCATTCAAAACCCTAATCCTATGTTTTATTATAGTAATGTCTCTTATGTTTCAATCAAAACATTAATCCTTTGTTTTCTTCAAGTAATATCTCCTATTTATCAATGAAAACCCTAATCCTATTTTTTTCTTTTTGGAATGCCTACTATATTTGAATTCAAAAACTAATCTATGCTTTCTTTTCGGAATGTCTCTTATTTTGTAAACAAAACCCGAATCACTTGTTTTCCTTTCTTAATGTCACATATTTTTTAATCAAAACCCTAATCCTAAATTTTTTTTATTGCCTCATTTTTTTAATCAAAACTATAACATTATGGTTTCTTTTGGAAATGCTTGCTACTTTTGACGCAAAACACTAATCCTATGTTTTATTTTTGAAATGTGTCATATTTTTCAATTGAAACCCTAATCCTATGGTTTCTTTTCAGAATATCTACTATATTTGAATTGAAACCTTATTATTACATTTTTTCGAAATGTCTCCTATTTTGCAATCAAAACCAGAATCCTATGTTTTTTTTTAATGTCTCCTATTTATCAGCTTTGAATCAAAACCCTAACCTTCTTTTCCTATTCTGAATATCTCATATTTTTCAATCTGACCCTAATCGTTTCTTTTCTTTTATGAATGTTTGTTTTTTTTTAATCAAAACCCTAATCCTATGTTTTCTTTTCTGAATGTGCATTATTTTTCAAGTTTGAATCAAAACCGCAATCATTTATTTTCTTCTCAGAATGTCTCATTTTTTAATCAAAACCCTTATCCTATCTTTTGTTTTGTGAATGTCTGCTAATTTTTAATCAACACTTTAATCCGATGTTTTTCCTTTAAAAATGTTACATATTTTTCAATCAACATAATCCTATATTTTTTTAGGAATGCCTCCTATTTTTTAATCAAAACCATAATCCTATGTGTTTTATTTTTTTCCAAAATGTCTACTATATTTGAATCGAACCCCAAATCCAATGTTTTCTTATAGTAATGTTTTCAATTTCATTCATAATACTAATCCTATGTTTTCTTATAATAATGTCTCCTATTTTTCAATCAAAACACTAATTCTATGTTTTCTTTTTTGAATGCCTTCTATATTTGAATCAAAATCCTAATCCTATGTTTTTTTTTTTTTTTTGTAATTCTTCTTATTGTTCAATCAAAACAGTAATTCTTTGTTTTCCTTTTGAAATTACCCTATTTTTGAATAAAAAGCCTAATCCTATGATTTTTTTTTGGAAATGTCCCCTATTTTTCAGTTTTTCATCAAGACCTAATCCAATGTTTTATTATAGTAATGTCTCTTATTTTTCAATCAAAAAGCTAATCCTATCTTTTCTTTTGGGAATATCTTCTTTTATGAATCAAAACACGAATCCTATGTTTTTATTTTAGGATGTCTACTATTTTTAAATCAAAAGACTAATCCTATGTTTTGTTATAGAATGTCTCCTATTTTTCATTCAAAATCCTAATCCTTTGTTTTTTTTTTATAATAATGTCTCTTATTTTTTCAATCAAAATTGTTATCTTATGTTTTCTTATAGTAATATCTCTTATTTTTCAATTAAAACCCTAATCTTTTATTTTCTTTTCGGAATACCTAATATATTTTAATCAAAACTCTCATCCTATGTTTTATTTTCGGAATGTGATGCCAACCATATTGAGGAACTACCTCTGTTTTCATGGAGATGTGGGATTTAAACTAGTAGAGGCATTTTGGTAATTGTCACGGCCGTGGAGTAAAGTTATTTTATGTGTCCCACTTGATGAAAAACATGTCAACAAACACAAGTAATGAGCTTGTTTCCTAATCTCGTGAGGCATAATAGAACTTGGCCAAATTCTATCATCTTGGACTCGAAAACAACGATTTTGCCATTTATGGGAATAATGGATTTGATTAAATCCTGGGCTAGAAATATCAGATTTGTATGCTATTTTGGCACTAGTTTTTAATTGTTAACTTCTTTATTTGTTTGCTAAAATTTGAAAACTTGTCATTTTCGGTAAATTTTATAATCTTCTCATTTTTGGGTTTTCTCGTATCTTTCTTTTGGTCTATTGTAAGCCTACAGGCTAGGAAGGATCAGTCTTGTAGTAGTTATTTATCCTTCAGTAATAAATATTACTCCAGTTTTTGCCCAATCCTGGTAATCTTTGATCAACATGTTCGAAGGATTATTATTGGCATTTATGGACGGATCAACATTGTCAAGATTATCTCAACATCAAAATGTCTCCTATATGTGAATTTGAAATCTAATCCTATGTTTTCTTTTTGCAATGTCACATATTTTTCAATCAAAACACTAATTCTATGTTTTCTTTTCAAAATGTCTCCTATTTATCTTTTTTCAATCAAAACCGTAATCCTATGTTTTATTTTCGGAATGTCTCAAAATGTTTTTAATCAAAATCCTAATCCTATGTTTTGTTTAAAGAATGTCACCTACTTTTTAATCGAACCCTAATCCAATGTTTTCTTTTCGGAACATCTCCTACTTTTTAGCTTTGAATGAAAACCTTAATCCTTTGCCATCCTTTCGTAATGTCTCCTATTTTTTATTCTAAACGCCAATCCTCTGTTTTCTTTTCGGTATGTCTTCTATTTTTTTTAACTAAAACCCTAATCCTATATTTTCTTTAGAGAATGTCACCTAAATTTGGGTTTTCAATTAAAAACTGAATCCTATTATTTTTTTTGGAATGTCTTCTAGTTTTGAATCAAAATGTTAATCCTATGTTTTTTTTCCGGGATGTCTCCTATTTTTTTTATTTTGAATCAAAATGCTAATCATATGTTTTTTTTTTTCGGAATGTCTCCAAATTTTGAGATTTGAATCAAAACACTAATCTTTTTGTTTTATTTTGGAAATGTCTCTTTTTTTTTAAATCAAAACCCTAATCCTATCTTTTGTTTTGGGAATGTCTTATACTTTATAATCAAGACCTTAATCTGATGTTTTCTTTTAGCAATCTCTCATGTTTTTCAATCAAAACGATAATCTTATATTTTCTTTTCATAATACCTCCTATTGTTTTAATCAAAACGCTAATCATATTTTTTTTTTGGAATGTCTAGTATTTTTGAATCAAAACCCAAATCCTATGATTACATTTGATTAGTGTTTTGATTATAAACAAAATAATTAGTGGTTTTGATTGGAAGTTAGGATTAGTAATGTTTTCTTTTGGAAATGTCTCCTTTTTTCCAAAAATATTAGACATTTAGAAAAGACAAAATAGGATTAGGATTTTGAGTCATAACAGAAAAATAGGGGACATTTCCAACAGAAAACATAGGATTATTGTTTTGATTTAAAAAAAACAAGACATTCGAAAAAGAAAACAAAGGATTAAGGTTTTGATTCAAAACTTAAAAATCAAACACATTCCGAAAAAAACATATGATTAGTTGTTTGATTCAAAAATAGTATACATTCAAAAAACAAAAGAAAGGATTAGGTTTTGATTAAAAAATAGGAGACATTCTGAAACGAAAACATATGAATAGGGTTTTGATTAAAAAATAGTAAATATTCCAAAAAAAAAAGAAATGATTAGGGTTTTGATAAAAAAAAATAGGAGACATTGTGAAAAGAAAACAATGGATTAGGATTTTGATTCAAAAGTAAAAAATAGGACACATTCGAGAAAAAAAACATAAGATTATCGTTTTGTTTGAAGATAGAAAGCACTTCGAAAAGAAAACATAAGATTAGGGTTTTAATTCAAACATAGTAGGTATTCTAAAAAGAAAACATACAACGAGGGTTTTGATTGAAAAATAAGAGACATTACTCTATGAAAACATAGGATTAAGGTTTTGATTCAAAAGTAATAGACATTCCGAAAAACAAACATAGGATTAGAAGTTTGATTGAAAATATGAGAGATATTGAAAGGAAAACATAGGATTAGGTTTTCATTGAAAGGAAGGAGCCATTACTCTAAGAAAAACATAGGATTAGGTTTTGATTAAAAAGTAGTAGACATCAAGAAAAAGAAAACATAAGATTCAGATTTTCAGTGAAAGATAGAAAACATTCCGAAATGAAAACATAGGATTAGGATTTTTATTTAAAAATAGGAGGTAGTACAAAAAAAAAAAAATAAGATTTGTGTTTTAATTAAAAATAAAACATAAGATTAGGGTTTTGATCAAAAACTAAAAAATAGAGGACATTTCTAAAAGAAAAAACTAGGATTAGGTTTTTGATTTAAAAACCTAATCTTATGTTTTCTTTTGGGAATGTTTGCTATTTTTTAATCAAAAAAATAATTGTATATTTTACTTTCGTAATGTTTCATATTTTTTAATCAAAACCCTATCTTTAGTTTTTCTTGGGATGTCTTATAGATTTCTGTCAAAACCCTAATCCTACGTATTTTTTCCGAATGGCTCCTATTATTGAATCAAATCCCTTATACTATGTTTTAGTTTTGAGAATGTCTACTACTTTTGAATCAAACAACTAATACTATGTTTTCTTTTGGAAATATAACCTATTTTTTGTTTTTTAATCAAAATCCTAATCCTATGTTTTCTTAGAGTAATGTTACAATTGAAAACATAGGATTAGGGTTCTTGATTGGAATGTCTGATATGTTTAATTAAAACACTAATCGTATGTTTTCTTTTCATAATGCCTCCTAGTTTTGAATAAAAATCTTAACCCTATATTTTCTTTTAGGAATATCTAATATCTTTCAATCAAAAACCAAATCCTTGTTTCCCTTTCTTAATGTATGCTATTTTATAATTAAAACTTTAGTCCTATGTTTCCTTATAGTAATGTCTCCTTATTTTTAATCAAAACTCTAATCCTATGTTTTATTTTCAAAATGCTGTTATTTTTGAATGAAACCCCTAACTTTATGTTTTCTTTTACGAATGTCTACTATTTTGAATCAAAACAATAATCATATGTTTTTTTTTTCGTAATGTCTCATCTTTTTTTATCAAAACCCTAATCCTAAGTATTTTTTTGGTATGCCTCATATTATTTAATCAAAACCCTAATCTTATGTTTTTTTCGAAATATATGCTATTTCTGAATTGAAACCCTAATTCATTTTTTATTTTGGCAGTGGCTCTTATTTTTCGTTAATTAATCAAGACCCTAATGCTATGCTTTCTTTTCAAAATATCTCATATTTTTCACTCAAAACACTAATCCTATGTGTTATGTTTGAAATGTCTAATATTTTTCAATCAAAACACTAATCCTATGTTTTCTTTTCCGAATGTCTACTATTTTGAATCAAATCCCTAACCTATATTTTCTTATGGTTGCGACTCCATTTTTTTTTTATTGAAAATGCTAATCCTAAGTTTACTTATAGTAATGTCTCCTGGTTTTCAATCAAAACCTTAATCATATGTTTTCTTTTCGGAATGGCAAGTATCTTTCAATCAAAACAATAATCTGATGTCTTCTTTTCGCAATGTCTCCTATCTTTCAATGAAAACCTGAATCCTATGGTTTCTGTTTTTTAATGCCTTCTATTTCTCATTTTTGAATCAAAACAGTAACCAATGTTTGTTTTTTTAAAGAATGTCTCCTATTTTATAATCAAAAACCTAATCCTTTCTTTCCTTTTCGGAATGTTCGCTATTTTTTATTCAAAACTGTAGTCCTACATTTTTTTGGGAATGTGTTTTATTTTTTAGTTTTGAATCAAAACCCATATTCTTTGTTTTCTTTTCGAAATGTCTCATTTTTCGACTCAAGACCCACATCCTATCTTTATTTTTGGGAATATCTGCTAATTTTTAATCAAAACCCTAAGCCTATGTTTTCTTTTCAAAATACCTCATATTTTTATATAAAAACCCTAATGCTATGTTTTCTTCTGTAATCACTCTTAATTTTCAATCAAAACACTAATCCTATGTTTTTTACTCTGAATATCTACTCTTTTTCAATCAAAATGCTAACCTAATATTTTCTTATCGTAATGTCTCCTATTATTCAATCAAAACCATAATCCTATGTTTTTTTTTTTTGGAATGCCTATTATATTTAAATCAAAACTTTTATCCTATGTTTTTTTTAATGCGTGCTATATTTGAATAAAAACTCTAATCCTATGCTTTCTTTGCGGAATGCCTACTATTTTTGAATTAATACCTATTCCTATATTTTCTTATAGTAATGTCTCATATTTTTCATTCAAAACACTAATCCTCTATTTTCTTATAGTATTGCCTACTATATTTGAATAAAAACTCTAACCGTATATTTTTTTTTCATAATACCTACTATATTTGAATCAAAACCCTAATCCCATGTTTTTTTCCCCGAATGCCATCAATTTCTCAATCACAACACTAATTCTATGTTTTTCTTCTCGCAATGTCTCCTACTTTTGAATAAAAACCATAATCCTATGTTTTCCTTTGGAAATGTCATTTTTTTTTTTTTTTTTGCATTTTTAATCAAACCCCAAATTCTATGTTTTATTATTGTTATATCTACTATTTTTGAATCCAAACCATAATCCTATGATTTCTTTTTGAATTGTCTCATATTTTTTTTAATCAAACCCTAATCCTATGCCTTCTTTTCCCAATGTCTACTATTTCTTAATCAAAACATTAATACTATGTTTTCTAATAGTAATGTTTCCTATTTTTCATTCAAAACATTAATGTTGTGTTTTCTTATAGTAATGTGTCTTGTTTTCAATCGAAACCTAATCCTATGTTTTCTCATAGTAATGTCTCCTATTTTTTAATCAAAACCCTAATTCTATGTTTTCTTTTTGGAATGTCTCCTGTTTATCAGTTTTGAATCAAAACACTAATCTATGTTTTGTTTTCGGAATATCTCCTATTTTTGGGGAAAAAAACTTAATCCTTTCTTTTCTTTTAGGAATGTCTGCTATTTTTTAATCAAAAACACAATCCTATGTCATCTTTTCGGAATGTTTTCTATTTTTTAGTTTTTAATCAAAACAATATTACTTTGTTTTCTTTTCAAAATATCTCATTTTTTTAAATCAAAACCATAATCCTCTTTTTATGTTTGGGAATCTCAGCTTATGTTTTCTTTTTGTAATGGCTCCTATTTTTGAATAAAATCCTAATTCTATGTTTTCTTTTCACAATGCCTCCAATTTTTTGGGAATGCTTGCTATTTTTGAACCAACACAATAATCGTATGTTTTATTTTCATAATATCTAATCTTTTTAATCAAAATACTAATCGTAAGTTTTTTTAATGCCTCCTATTTTTTTAATAAAAAGACTAATCTTAATTTTTCTTTTGTAAATGTGTCCTATTTTTTTAATCAAAACAATAATCATATATTTTCTTTTCATAATGTCTCATATTTTTCAATCAAAACTTTAATCATATGTTTTCTTTTCGGAATGGTTCCTATTTTTGAATCAAAAACCTTATCCTATGTATTCTTTTTGTAATATCTGCTATTTTTTAATCAAAACACTAATCCTAATTTTTCTTTTTTAAATGTCCCCTATTTTTTGGTTTCTAATCAAAACATTAATCCTATGTTTTCTTATAGTAATATCTACTACTTTTCAATCAAAATTTCCATCCAATGTTTGGTTTTCGAAATGTCTCATATTTTTCAATTAAAACCCTAAACCTCTGTTTTCTTTTCAGAATGTCTGCTATTTTTTAATCAAAACCCAAATCTTATGTTTTCTTTTGGGAATGCCAGTTATATTTTTAATCCCTAATCCTATGTTTTCATTTTGTAATGTCTCATTTTTTCAATCAAAACCCTAATCATATGTTTTTTTTTTTTTTTGAAATGGCTCCTAGTTTTGAATCAATGCCTAAATCCTATGTTTTCTATTTGGAATGCCCGCTATTTTTAAATTAATACCCTAATCCTATATTTTCTTTTCAGAATGGCTCCTTTTTTTGAATCAAAATTCTAATCCTTTGTTTTTTTTTCAGAATGTCTCATATTTTTCTGTCAAAATCTTAATCCTTTGCTTTTTTGTTAATGGCTCCTACTTTTGAATTAAAACCCTAATCTTCTCTTTTTTTTTAATCAAAACAATAATAGTATGTTTTCTTTTCGCAATGCCTCGTAATTGTTTAATAAGAACCCTAATCTTAAGTTTTTTTTTTTGAATACCTCCTATTATTTAATCAAAACCCCAATCTTATGTTTACTTTTGCGAATGTCTACCTTTTTTGTATCAAAACAATAATCCAATATTTTCTTTTCGTAATGTCTCATACTTTTCAATCAACACCCTAATACCATATTTTTTGTTCGGAATGGCTCCTATTTTTGAATTGGAACCTTATTCCTGTGTTTTCTTTTGAGAATATATGTTATTTTTAATTAAAACCCTAATCCTATGTTTTCTTTTTGAAATGTCCCCTATTATTCAGTTTTTGAATGTTTTCATATAGTAATGTCTCATATTTTTCAATCAAAACCCTAATCCTCTTTTTTGTTTTTTTCCTTTTTGTAATATCTCATATTTCCAATCAAAACCCTAATTGTATGTTTTCTTTTCGTAATGTCTCCAAATTTTGAGAAAATCCTACTCCAACGTTTTATTTTAGGAATGTTTCATATTTTTTTAATGAAAACCATTATCCTATATTATCTTTTCGAAATGTCTTATATTTATCAATCAAAACACTAATCATATGTTTTCTTTTCAGAATCTCTACTATTTTTGAATAAAACCCATAATCATTTGTTTTCTTATAATAATGTTCCCTATTTTTAATTCAAAACCCTAATCCTATGTTTTTCTTATAATAATGTCAGCTATTTTCAATAAAAACCATAATTCTATGGTTTCTTATAGACACTAATTTTCAATCCAAAACGTAATCTTTTTTTTTCTTTATGGAATATCTGCTAATTTTTAATTGAAACAATAATTCGATGTTTTCTTTTCAGAATGTGTCCTATTTTTTAGTTTTAAATGAAAACCCTAATCCTTGTTTTCTTTTCGGAATGTCTCATTTGTTTTTAATCAAAACCTAATCCTATCTTTTGTTTTGCGTATCTCTGTAATTTTTAATCAAAACCTAATCGTATGTTTTCTTTTGGTAATGCCTCTTATTTTTGAATAAAAGTTCTAATCTTATGTTTACTTCTCATTATGCCTCATGTTTTTAAATCAAAATCTTAATCCTTTGTTTTCTTTTTGCAATGCGTACTATTTTTGAATAAAAACAAGAATCGTATGTTTACTTTTTGTAATGTCTCAAATTTTATAATCAAAACCCTAACCCAAAGTTTTTTTCCTCGAATGCCTCATATTTTTTAATCAAAACACTATTCTTATAATTTTCTTTTGTGAATGTCTGCTATTTTTGAATTAAAACAATAATCCTATATTTTCTTTACGTAATGTCTCATATTTTTCAATTAAAACCCTAATCCTATGTTTTAATTTTTGGAATGCCTATTATTTTTTACTTGAAACCGTAATCTTATGTTATCTTTTTGAAATATCTCATATTTTTCAATCAAAAATCCCAATCCTATGTTTTTTATTTTTGGAATGCCTACTATATTTCAATCAAAACCCTAATTCTACGTTATCTTTCCGCAATGTCTACTATTTTGAATGAAACCCTAATCCTATGTTTTCTTATAGCAATGTCTTATATTTTTCAATCTAAACCTTAATCTTATTTTTTCTTTTTGGAATGCTACTATATTTTTCAATCAAAATCCTATGTTTTCTTTTATTAATGTTACCTATTTATCTATTTTGAATAAAACCCTAACTTATGTTTTCTTTTCCGAATGTCTCCTATTTTTCAATCAAAAACCTAATCCTTTCTTTTCTTTTTGGGGTGTCTGCTATTTTTGAATCAAAACACAAATCATATGTTTTATGTTCAGAATATGTTCTGTTTTTCAGTTTTGAATCAACCCTAATCCTTTTTTACTTTTCGTAATGTCTCATTTTTTTTGTCAAAACCCTAATAATATTTTTGTTTTGGGAATATTTGCTAATTTTTAATCAAAACACTAATCATTTATCTTCTTTCGTAATGCTTCTGACTTTTGAATAAAAATCCTAATACTATGTTTTTTTTTTCGTAATACCTCATACTTTTGTATCAAAACACTAATCTTATGTTTCCTTTTGCGAATGTTTGCTATTTTTTAATAAAAAACTAATACTTTCTTTTCTTTACAGAATGTCTAATTACTATAATAAAACATAGGATTAGGTTTTTTATTTAAAATATAAAAATATGGGACTTTTCCCAAAGAAACAAAGGATTATGTTTTGATTGAAAATTGCAAACATTCTGAAAAGAAAAGAAAGAAAAGATTGGGTTTTGATTCAAAAATACGAGCAATTTTGAAAAAAAAAAAACAAAGCATTAGGGTTTTGATTACAAAATAGGAGACATTACATAAGAAAACATAGGATTAAGATTTTGTTTCAAATATAGTAGGCATTACAAAAGAAAAACATATGATTAAGGATTTAATTGAAATATAAGGGACATTACTATAAGAAAATACAGGATTATAGTTTTGGTTGAAAAATAGAAGCCACTACCATAAGAAAACATAGGATTATTGTTTGAATGAAAAATAGGAGACATTACTATAGAAAAATATAGGATTATAGTTTTGATTAAAATATAGTAGACATTCACAAAAGAACACATAGGATTAGGATTTCTACTCAATGATAAGAAGCATTTTTGATTAAAAAAATAGTAGGCATACCAAAAAGAAAAAACATAGGATTACAGTTTTAAGTGAAAAATAGGAGACATTAGACAAAGAAAACATATGATTATGGTTTTGATTAAAAAACTAGCAGACATTCAAAAAGAAAACAAAGGGTTAGGGATTTGATTGAAGAATAGAAGACATTGCGAAAAGAAAACTTAGGATTAGAGTATTGTCTAAAAAATTGGAGCCATTGCGAAAAAAAAAACATATGACTGTTATTTTGAATGAATAATAGGAGACATTACAATAACAAAACATGGGATTAGGGTTTTATCAAAAACTAAAAAATAGGGGGCATTTCCAAGCACTAATCTATGTTTTTTATTTCGCAATATGTCCATTTCTCAATAAAAAATATAATGTTATATATTCTTTTGGGAATGTTG
>CM037020.1:20066410-20091128 GCA_020875875.1 Dioscorea alata | reverse complement strand
TTTGATAAAAAAAAATAGGAGACATTGTGAAAAGAAAACAATGGATTAGGATTTTGATTCAAAAGTAAAAAATAGACACATTCGAGAAAAAAAACATAAGATTATCGTTTTGTTTGAAGATAGAAAGCACTTCGAAAAGAAAACATAAGATTAGGTTTTAAATTCAAACATAGTAGGTATTCTAAAAAGAAACATACAACGAGGGTTTTGATTGAAAAATAAGAGACATTACTCTATGAAACATAGGATTAGGTGTTTGATTCAAAGTAATAGACATTCCGAAAAACAAACATAGGATTAGAAGTTTGATTGAAAATATGAGAGATATTGAAAGGAAAACATAGGATTAGGTTTTCATTGAAAGGAAGGAGCCATTACTCTAAGAAAACATAGGATTAGGTTTTGATTAAAAAGTAGTAGCATCAGAAAAAGAAACATAAGATCAGATTTTCAGTGAAAGTAGAAAACATTCCGAAATGAAAACATAGGATTAGGATTTTTATTTAAAAGGAGGTATTACAAAAAAAAATAAGATTTGTGTTTAATTAAAAATAAAACATACGATTAGGGTTTTGATCAAAAACTAAAAAATAGAGGACATTTCTAAAAGAAAAACTAGGATTAGGTTTTTGATTTAAAAACCTAATCTTATGTTTTCTTTTTGGAATGTTTGCTATTTTTTAATCAAAAAATAATTGTATATTTTACTTTCGTAAGTTTTCATATTTTTTAAATCAAAACCCTATCTTTAGTTTTTTTCTTGGGATGGTCTTATAGATTTCTGTCAAAACCCTAATCCTACGTATTTTTTCCGAATGGCTCCTATTATTGAATCAAATCCCTTATACTATTTTTTAGTTTTGAGAATGTCTACTACTTTGAATCAAACAACTAATACTATGTTTTCTTTTGGAAATATAACCTATTTTTTTGTTTTTAATCAAAATCCTAATCCTATGTTTTTCTTAGAGTAATGTACAATTGAAAACATAGGATTAGGGTTCTTGATTGGAATGTCTGATATGTTTAATTAAAACACAATCGTATGTTTTCTTTCATAATGCCTCCTAGTTTTGAATAAAAATCTTAACCCTATATTTTCTTTTAGGAATATCTAATATCTTTCAATCAAAAACCAAATCCTTGTTTCCCTTTCTTAATGTGGCTATTTTATAATTAAAACTTGAGTCCTATGTTTCCTTATAGTAATGTCTCCTTATTTTTAAATCAAAACTCTAATCCTATGTTTTATTTTCAAAATGCTGTTATGTTTTGAATGAAACCCCTAACTTTATGTTTTCTTTACGAATGTCTACTATTTTGAATCAAAACAATAATCATAATGTTTTTTTTTCGTAATGTCTCATCTTTTTTTATCAAAACCCTAATCCTAAGTATTTTTTTGGTATGCCTCATATTATTTAATCAAAACCCTAATCTTATGTTTTTTTCGAAATATATGCTATTTCTGAATTGAAACCCTAATTCATTTTTTATTTTGGCAGTGGCTCTTATTTTTCGTTAATTAATCAAGACCCTAATGCTATGCTTTTCTTTTCAAAATAATCTCATATTTTTTCACTCAAAACACTAATCCTATGTGTTATGTTTGAAATGTCTAATATTTTTCAATCAAAACACTAATCCTATGTTTTCTTTTCCGAATGTCTACTATTTTGAATCAAATCCCTAACCTATATTTTCTTATGGTTGCGACTCCATTTTTTTTTTATTGAAAATGCTAATCCTAAGTTTACTTATAGTAATGTCTCCTGGTTTTCAATCAAAACCTAATCATATGTTTTCTTTTCGGAATGGCAAGTATCTTTCAATCAAAACAATAATCTGATGTCTTCTTTTCGCAATGTCTCCTATCTTTCAATGAAAACCTGAATCCTATGGTTCTGTTTTTTAATGCCTTCTATTTCTCATTTTGAATCAAAACAGTAACCAATGTTTGTTTTTTTTAAAGAATGTCTCCTATTTTATAATCAAAAACCTAATCCTTTCTTTCCTTTTCGGAATGTTCGCTATTTTTTATTCAAAACTGTAGTCCTACATTTTTTTGGGAATGTGTTTTATTTTTTAGTTTTGAATCAAAACCCATATTCTTTGTTTTCTTTTCGAAATGTCTCATTTTTCGACTCAAGACCCACATCCTATCTTTATTTTTGGGAATATCTGCTAATTTTAATCAAAACCCTAAGCCTATGTTTTCTTTTCAAAATACCTCATATTTTATATAAAAACCCTAATGCTATGTTTTCTTCTGTAATCACTCTTAATTTTCAATCAAAACACTAATCCTATGTTTTTTACTCTGAATATCTACTCTTTTTCAATCAAAATGCTAACCTAATATTTTCTTATCGTAATGTCTCCTATTATTCAATCAAAACCATAATCCTATGTTTTTTTTTTTGGAATGCCTATTATATTTAAATCAAAACTTTTATCCTATGTTTTTTTTAATGCGTGCTATATTTGAATAAAAACTCTAATCCTATGCTTTCTTTGCGGAATGCCTACTATTTTTGAATTAATACCTATTCCTATATTTTCTTATAGTAATGTCTCATATTTTTCATTCAAAACACTAATCCTCTATTTTCTTATAGTATTGCCTACTATATTTGAATAAAAACTCTAACCGTATATTTTTTTTTCATAATACCTACTATATTTGAATCAAAACCCTAATCCCATGTTTTTTTCCCCGAATGCCATCAATTTCTCAATCACAACACTAATTCTATGTTTTTCTTCTCGCAATGTCTCCTACTTTTGAATAAAAACCATAATCCTATGTTTTCCTTGGAAATGTCATTTTTTTTTTTTTTTTTGCATTTTAATCAAACCCCAAATTCTATGTTTTATTATTGTTATATCTACTATTTTTGAATCCAAACCATAATCCTATGATTTCTTTTTGAATTGTCTCATATTTTTTTTAATCAAACCCTAATCCTATGCCTTCTTTTCCCAATGTCTACTATTTCTTAATCAAAACATTAATACTATGTTTTCTAATAGTAATGTTTCCTATTTTTCATTCAAAACATTAATGTTGTGTTTTCTTATAGTAATGTGTCTTGTTTTCAATCGAAACCTAATCCTATGTTTTCTCATAGTAATGTCTCCTATTTTTTAATCAAAACCCTAATTCTATGTTTTCTTTTTGGAATGTCTCCTGTTTATCAGTTTTGAATCAAAACACTAATCTATGTTTTGTTTTCGGAATATCTCCTATTTTTGGGGAAAAAAAACTTAATCCTTTCTTTTCTTTTAGGAATGTCTGCTATTTTTTAATCAAAAACACAATCCTATGTCATCTTTTCGGAATGTTTTCTATTTTTTAGTTTTTAATCAAAACAATATTACTTTGTTTTCTTTTCAAAATATCTCATTTTTTTAAATCAAAACCATAATCCTCTTTTTATGTTTGGGAATCTCAGCTTATGTTTTCTTTTTGTAATGGCTCCTATTTTTGAATAAAATCCTAATTCTATGTTTTCTTTTCACAATGCCTCCAATTTTTTGGGAATGCTTGCTATTTTTGAACCAACACAATAATCGTATGTTTTATTTTCATAATATCTAATCTTTTTAATCAAAATACTAATCGTAAGTTTTTTTAATGCCTCCTATTTTTTTTAATAAAAAGACTAATCTTAATTTTTCTTTTGTAAATGTGTCCTATTTTTTTAATCAAAACAATAATCATATATTTTCTTTTCATAATGTCTCATATTTTTCAATCAAAACTTTAATCATATGTTTTCTTTTCGGAATGGTTCCTATTTTTGAATCAAAAACCTTATCCTATGTATTCTTTTTGTAATATCTGCTATTTTTTAATCAAAACACTAATCCTAATTTTTCTTTTTTAAATGTCCCCTATTTTTGGTTTCTAATCAAAACATTAATCCTATGTTTTCTTATAGTAATATCTACTACTTTTCAATCAAAATTTCCATCCAATGTTTGGTTTTCGAAATGTCTCATATTTTTCAATTAAAACCCTAAACCTCTGTTTTCTTTTCAGAATGTCTGCTATTTTTTAATCAAAACCCAAATCTTATGTTTTCTTTTGGGAATGCCAGTTATATTTTTAATCCCTAATCCTATGTTTTCATTTTGTAATGTCTCATTTTTTCAATCAAAACCCTAATCATATGTTTTTTTTTTTTTTTTGAAATGGCTCCTAGTTTTGAATCAATGCCTAAATCCTATGTTTTCTATTTGGAATGCCCGCTATTTTTAAATTAATACCCTAATCCTATATTTTCTTTTCAGAATGGCTCCTTTTTTTGAATCAAAATTCTAATCCTTTGTTTTTTTTCAGAATGTCTCATATTTTTCTGTCAAAATCTTAATCCTTTGCTTTTTTGTTAATGGCTCCTACTTTTGAATTAAAACCCTAATCTTCTCTTTTTTTTTAATCAAAACAATAATAGTATGTTTTCTTTTCGCAATGCCTCGTAATTGTTTAATAAGAACCCTAATCTTAAGTTTTTTTTTTTGAATACCTCCTATTATTTAATCAAAACCCCAATCTTATGTTACTTTTGCGAATGTCTACCTTTTTTGTATCAAAACAATAATCCAATATTTTCTTTTCGTAATGTCTCATACTTTTCAATCAACACCCTAATACCATATTTTTTGTTCGGAATGGCTCCTATTTTTGAATTGGAACCTTATTCCTGTGTTTTCTTTTGAGAATATATGTTATTTTTAATTAAAACCCTAATCCTATGTTTTCTTTTTGAAATGTCCCCTATTATTCAGTTTTTGAATGTTTTCATATAGTAATGTCTCATATTTTTCAATCAAAACCCTAATCCTCTTTTTTGTTTTTTTCCTTTTTGTAATATCTCATATTTCCAATCAAAACCCTAATTGTATGTTTTCTTTTCGTAATGTCTCCAAATTTTGAGAAAATCCTACTCCAACGTTTTATTTTAGGAATGTTTCATATTTTTTTAATGAAAACCATTATCCTATATTATCTTTTCGAAATGTCTTATATTTATCAATCAAAACACTAATCATATGTTTTCTTTTCAGAATCTCTACTATTTTTGAATAAAACCCATAATCATTTGTTTTCTTATAATAATGTTCCCTATTTTTAATTCAAAACCCTAATCCTATGTTTTTCTTATAATAATGTCAGCTATTTTCAATAAAAACCATAATTCTATGGTTTCTTATAGACACTAATTTTCAATCCAAACGTAATCTTTTTTTTTTCTTTATGGAATATCTGCTAATTTTTAATTGAAACAATAATTCGATGTTTTCTTTTCAGAATGTGTCCTATTTTTTAGTTTTAAATGAAAACCCTAATCCTTGTTTTCTTTTCGGAATGTCTCATTTGTTTTTAATCAAAACCTAATCCTATCTTTTGTTTTGCGTATCTCTGTAATTTTTAATCAAAAACCTAATCGTATGTTTTCTTTTGGTAATGCCTCTTATTTTTGAATAAAAGTTCTAATCTTATGTTTACTTCTCATTATGCCTCATGTTTTTAAATCAAAATCTTAATCCTTTGTTTTCTTTTTGCAATGCGTACTATTTTTGAATAAAAACAAGAATCGTATGTTTACTTTTTGTAATGTCTCAAATTTTATAATCAAAACCCTAACCCAAAGTTTTTTTCCTCGAATGCCTCATATTTTTTAATCAAAACACTATTCTTATAATTTTCTTTTGTGAATGTCTGCTATTTTTGAATTAAAACAATAATCCTATATTTTCTTTACGTAATGTCTCATATTTTTCAATTAAAACCCTAATCCTATGTTTTAATTTTTGGAATGCCTATTATTTTTTACTTGAAACCGTAATCTTATGTTATCTTTTTGAAATATCTCATATTTTTCAATCAAAATCCCAATCCTATGTTTTTTATTTTTGGAATGCCTACTATATTTCAATCAAAACCCTAATTCTACGTTATCTTTCCGCAATGTCTACTATTTTTGAATGAAACCCTAATCCTATGTTTTCTTATAGCAATGTCTTATATTTTTCAATCTAAACCTTAATCTTATTTTTTCTTTTTGGAATGCTACTATATTTTTCAATCAAAATCCTATGTTTTCTTTTATTAATGTTACCTATTTATCTATTTTGAATAAAAACCCTAACTTATGTTTTCTTTTCCGAATGTCTCCTATTTTTCAATCAAAAACCTAATCCTTTCTTTTCTTTTTGGGGTGTCTGCTATTTTTGAATCAAAACACAAATCATATGTTTTATGTTCAGAATATGTTCTGTTTTTCAGTTTTGAATCAACCCTAATCCTTTTTTACTTTTCGTAATGTCTCATTTTTTTTGTCAAAACCCTAATAATATTTTTTGTTTTGGGAATATTTGCTAATTTTTAATCAAAACACTAATCATTTATCTTCTTTCGTAATGCTTCTGACTTTTGAATAAAAATCCTAATACTATGTTTTTTTTTTCGTAATACCTCATACTTTTGTATCAAAACACTAATCTTATGTTTCCTTTTGCGAATGTTTGCTATTTTTTAATAAAAAACTAATACTTTCTTTTCTTTACAGAATGTCTAATTACTATAATAAAACATAGGATTAGGTTTTTTATTTAAAATATAAAAATATGGGACTTTTCCCAAAGAAAACAAAGGATTATGTTTTGATTGAAAATTGCAAACATTCTGAAAAGAAAAGAAAAGAAAAGATTGGGTTTTTGATTCAAAAATACGAGCAATTTTGAAAAAAAAAAAACAAAGCATTAGGGTTTTGATTACAAAATAGGAGACATTACATAAGAAAACATAGGATTAAGATTTTGTTTCAAATATAGTAGGCATTACAAAAGAAAAACATATGATTAAGGATTTAATTGAAATATAAGGGACATTACTATAAGAAAATACAGGATTATAGTTTTGGTTGAAAAATAGAAGCCACTACCATAAGAAAACATAGGATTATTGTTTTGAATGAAAAATAGGAGACATTACTATAGAAAAATATAGGATTATAGTTTTGATTAAAATATAGTAGACATTCACAAAAGAACACATAGGATTAGGATTTCTACTCAATGATAAGAAGCATTTTTGATTAAAAAAATAGTAGGCATACCAAAAAGAAAAAACATAGGATTACAGTTTTAAGTGAAAAATAGGAGACATTAGACAAAGAAAACATATGATTATGGTTTTGATTAAAAAACTAGCAGACATTCAAAAAAGAAAACAAAGGGTTAGGGATTTGATTGAAGAATAGAAGACATTGCGAAAAGAAAACTTAGGATTAGAGTATTGTCTAAAAAATTGGAGCCATTGCGAAAAAAAAACATATGACTGTTATTTTGAATGAATAATAGGAGACATTACAATAACAAAACATGGGATTAGGGTTTTATCAAAAACTAAAAAATAGGGGGCATTTCCAAGCACTAATCTATGTTTTTTATTTCGCAATATGTCCATTTCTCAATAAAAAATATAATGTTATATATTCTTTTGGGAATGTTGATGCGCTAACTGCAAGTGTACGGGTCGCAAACAAGTAATAAAGTGGTACCCCTTGAGGGCTAGGATTGTAGAACCGCAGAGAACTGTACTCAAAGTACTAGTTGCTCTTTTGATATCTAGTAAACATGAATTAAGAAAGAGTTGAATTACAAAACAATTAAAGGAAGATAAATTGGTTGAGAAAGTATGAGAGCGGAATCGAGTGTTTTGGCAACACAAGAGTAATACCCCCGGGGAGATCCCTAAGACTAATGCACGCTATCTTGCCGTAAATGTCTACCAAGTACATTCTAAAGATACAAGTGTGTGCTCACAAGCAATGTTGCATCTATGAGTTCTCAAGTACACCTAGTTTTGATAAGATGACTGTGCGTTTCTCTCACGCAAGCTACGCACCGAGTTTTACCCTAACTGTGTAAATCAAACACATCGAGTTATGCAACACAAGATTAAACACTAGCATCAATTAGAACTCTGTAGAACAAATAAAGACAAGTGTATAAGCATTTCAATTCATCTAAGTTCTCAAACACCAGGGCACTATAGGCAGTTAGCCCCTCATGGGCAGGTAAACAAGGAAAGAATAATGAAAGAACAACAAAAGGAAGACATGACACCCTTCTATATACTGGATGACCTTCCTTGCCGAGAACTTGCGCTAACCCCACCTCTTATGGTGCCTCTGACTCGTCCTTGGTCTCCTTAGGTAGTGTGGTGAAGCTTGATCTTCGATCTCATCAATGTTCTTCCTATGGAGAGAAGAGTCTCCGAACAAAGATGAGAAAAAAAACCCTAAATCTGGAGTTAAAAAAAGAGTTTCGGGCCTTGACACGGTCTGGACACAGTATGGACATGGTCGTGTTCAGACCATGTACTTTTCTAAGGATTCATTGAGTGAAACTCCTGAGATTTGTAGCAGCATGAGCAAGGGTGTGCGATCCCCGTGTCAACTGTTACACGCTCGTGTAACTATCACCGTGTCCGTGTTACTCCTGAAGAGGATTTTCCTGAGATTCGCAACAGCATGGCTACGGACGAGTGGTGACCGTGTTCTGCCTGGGACACTCCCATGTCAGGATTTTGCTGGCTTGCTTTCCTGGCTGGGATTTGCAATGGATCGGACACGGCCGTGTCCTGCCCGTCTCAGCTAGTTCTTTTCCCTCGATCGTTGAACACGCACGTCACACACACAGTTTCACTCATAAAATGATTCAGGCCAACAATTCGTGCACAATGAACATCATACCTTGAATAGCACCAATTATGCACAAAAATATGCTAAAGGACGATTGAAAGAATAGAATAAAGGGCATGAAAACATGATATAAAATGCACTCATCTAATGTCTGCTACTTTTGAATCAAAATAATAATCTTATGTTTTCTTTTCATAATGTCTCATATTTTTAATTAAAACCCTAATCCTATGTTTTCATTTCGGGATAGCTCCTATTTTTGAATGAAAACTCTAATCCTATCTTTTCTTTTCGGAATGTCTCTTATTTTTGAGTCAAAACTATAATTCTATATTTTCTTTCGTAAATGTCCCCTATAACCCATATCCTTTGTTTTATTATAGTAATGTATCCTATCTTTTCATCAAAACACTAATACTATGTTTACTTTTCTAAATATCTCATATTTTTCAATCAAACCCTTAATCCAATGTTTTCTTTTTAGAATGTATACAATTTTTTGAATTAAAACCCAAATCATATTTTTCCTTATAGTAATGCCTCCTATTTTTCAAATCCAAACTCCAATTTTATGTTTTCTTTTGAAATGCCTATTGTATTTGAATCAAAACCTTAATCATATTTTTTTTTCGGAATGCCTCCTATCTTTCAATCAAAATACAAATCCTATGTTTTTTTTTTTTTCTTAATGTCTCCTATTTATCAATTTTCAATCAAAACCCTAACCTATGTTTTCTTTTCTTAACGTGTCCTATTTATCAATTTTGAATCAAAACCCTTACATATGTTTTTTTTTCAGAATATCTACTATTTTTCAATAAAAAATCCATTATTTTCTTTTCGGAATATCTGCTCTTTTTGAATCAAAACCTTAATCCTTAGTTTTCTTTTCAGAATGTATCCTATTTTTCAGTTTTAAATCAAAACCCTAATCCTTTATTTTCTTTTATGAATGTCTTATTTTTTTTTAATCAAAACCCTAATCCTATCTTTCGTTTTGGAAATCTCTGATAATTTTTAATCAAAAACCTAATCCTATATTTTCTTTTCGTCATGCCTCCTATTTTTGATAAAAACCCTGATCCTATCTTTTCTTTACTAAATGCCTCCCAATTTTGAAGCATAATTTCTAATCTTATGTTTTGTTTTTGGAATGTCTGCTATTTTTGAACTAAAACAATAATTGCATGTTTTCCTTTTGTAATGTCTCATATTTTTTCAACAAAACACTAGTCCTGAGTATTTTTGTCATAATGCCTCCTATTTTTTAATCAAAAACCTAATCTAATGTTTTCTTTTGTTAATGTCTGCTATTTTTGAACCAAAACAATAATCCTATGTTTTCTTTTCGGAGTGACTCTTATTTTTGAATAAAAACCTTAATTCTAGGTTTTCTTTTGGGAATATCTACTCTTTTTGAATCAAAACTTTAATCCTATGTTATCTTTTGGTTATAACACTTATATTTCTATTTTTCATCAAAACCCTAATTCTATTTTGTTCGAAATGCCTGCTATGTTTCCTTTAGGGTTTTGAATAAAAAATAGTAGATATTCTGAAAAGAATGCATAGGATTAGGATTTTTATCAAAAAATATGACTCATTACAGAAAAAAAATATAGCCCAAGATTCCCAAAACAAAAGATAGAATTATATTTTTTTATTATAAAAAATGAGACATTCAAAAAAAAAGAAACGAAGGATCAGGGTTTGATTCAAAACTGAAAAATAGGGCACATTCCGAAAAAAATACATAGGATTCGTGTTTCGATTAAAAAATAGGAGACATTTCCAAATGTGAACATAGGATTATGTTTTAGACCACAAAATATGAGACATTCCGAAAAGAATACATACAATTAAGGTTTTGATTAAAAAATAGCACATGTTCCCAACAGAAAATATAAGATTAGGGTTTTGATTGAAAAATATGAGACATTCTGAAAAGAAAACTAAGGGTTAGTGTTTTTATTAAAAAATAGGAAACATTATGAAAAGAAATCATAGAATAAGGATTAGGGTTTCTATTCATAATATGAGGCATTAAAAAAATATATATATAGGATTAGGGTTTTGATTCAAAACCAAAAAGTAGGAGACATTTCGAAAATAAAGCATATTATCAAAGTTTCGATTAAAAAATGAGACATTTTGAAAAAAAAAATACGATATGGGTTTTCATTCAAATTTGTAAAATCGGAGACAATTACAAAAGAAACCATAGCATTAGAGCTTTCATTCAAAATTAGGAATTAAGGTTTTAATTGAAAAATAGGAGACATTTTGAATAAAAAAATATACAATTAGGGTTTTGATTCAAATATATTATGCATTCCAAAAAAGAAACATATTATTAGGGTTTTTAATAAAAGAAATAGGACACATTGCTAAAAGAAAACATAGAATTAGTATTTGATTGAAAATAGGAGACATTTTTATAAGAAAAAAATTGGATTTGGGTGTTGATTAAAAAATAGTACACATTCCGAAAAGAAAACATAGGATTAATGGTTTGAAAAAAAAAATATGAGACATTTCAAAAAGAAAACATAGGATTAGGCTTTTGATTGAAACATAGGAGACATTACAATAATCAAACATGGGATTAGGGTTTTGATTAAAAACTGAAAAATAGTTGGCATTTCCATAAGAAAACTTAAGATCAAGGTTTTTATTCAAAAATTGGAGGCATTATAAAAAACATAGAATTAGTGTTTTGATTGAAAAATATGAGGCATTCTGAAAAGAAAACATAGGATTAGGGTTTTGATTAAAAAATATGAGACATTTCTATAAGAATAAATAGGATTAGGGTTGAAAATGAAAAATAGAAGATATTACTATAAGAAATATAGAATTAGGGTGTTGATTCAAAAATAGTAGACATTCCGAGAAGAAAATATAGAATTACTGTTTTGATTCAGAAATAGTAGGCATTCTGAAAAGAAAATATAAGGTGAGAGTTTTGATTGACTAATATGAAACATTACTATAAGAAACATAGGATTAGGGATTTTATTAATAAATTGTAGACATTCCAAAAAGAACACTTAGAATAAGGGTTTTGATTGAAAATATGAGGCATTCCAAAAATAAAATAGAGGATTAGTGTATTGATTGAAAAATATGAAACATTCCGGAAAGAAAATATCAGATTATGTTTTTGATTTAAATATAGTAGGTATTCAGAAAAGAAAACTTAGGATTAGTCTTTTGCTTGAAAAATAGGTGACATTTATAAAAGGAAACATATGATTAAGCTTTTGATTGAACACTAAAAAATTAGAGACATTAAGAAAAGAAAACATAGGATTAGCGTTTTAATTTAAAATGGGAGACATTACTATAAGAAAACATAGGATTAGCGTTTTGATTATAAAATAACAGCCACTCAGAAAGGAAAACATATTATTAGGATTTTGATTGAAAAGTATGAGACATTATGAAAAGAAAAAACATAAGATTATTGTTTTGATTAAAAAATACATACATTGTCAAAAGAAACCACAAGATTAATGTATTTTTAAAAAATAGAAGGCATTGCAAAAAAAGGCTTAGGATTATATTTTTTATTAATAAAATATGAGAAATTACGGAAAGAAGACATATGATTAGGGTTTTGATTGAAAAATATGAGACATTTCGATAAAAACACATATGATTAGAATTTTGATTAAAACCCAAAAAATAGTAGACAAAGGGTTAGGGTTTTCATTAAAAAATCGGAGCCACTCCAAAAAGAAAGCAAAGGATTATGGTTTTGATTGAAAAATTAGAGACATTACGAAATGAAAATGAAGGATTATTGTTTTATACAAAAATAGCAGACAGTCCCAAAAATAACATAAGAATAGTGTTTTTATTAAAAACTAGGAGGCATTCCTAAAAAACACTTAGGATTAATGTTATGATTAAAAAATATGACGTTACAAAATGGAAACATATGATTTTTATTTTGATTAAAAAATAATAGATATTCCCAAAATAAATATAAGGTTAGGGTTTTGATTCAAAAATAGGAGCTATTCGTTGAAGAAAACAAAGGATTATGACTTTTATTCAAACATAGGAGGCATTATGAAAAGAAAACATCGGATTAGGGTTTTGATTAAAAATTAGCATAGATTTCCAAAACAAAAGATAAGATTATGGTTTTGATTTAAACAAATGAGACGTTCTGAAAAGAAAACAAAGGATTTCTGTTTTAATTCAAAACTAAAAAATAAGACACATTCCGATAAGAAAAAAAAAAAGATTATGGTTTTGATTAAAAAATAGTAGACATTCCAAAATGAAAAGAAAGGATTAGGTTTTTGGTTGAAAAATAGGAGACATTCCGAAAAGAAACCATAGGTTTGGGTTTTTATTTGGAAATAATAAATAGGAGACACTAAGAAAAGAAAACATATGATTCGGGTTTTGATTGAAAGATTGGAGATATTCTGAAAAGAAAACATAGGATTGGTGTTTTGCTTCAAATATAATAGGCATTATGAAAAGAAAACATAGAGTTATTGTTTTGTTACAAATATAGTAGGCATTACGAAAACAAAACACAAGATTAGGATTTTGATTCAAAAATAAAAATGGGACACATTATTATAAGAAAAATATAGGATTAGGATTTTGATTCCAAAGTAGTAGACATTCTGAAAAGAAAACATGGGACGAGGGTTTCGATTTATAAATTACAAACATTAACAAGAAAAAAAACATAGGATTAAGGTTTTGATTCAAAAATAGGAGTCATTCCGAAAAAAATATAGGATTAGTGTTTTGATTAAAAAATAGTAGACATTCCAAAATGAAAATAAAGGATTAATTTTTTGAATCAAAACTGATAAATATGAGACATTATGAAAAAGAAAACAAAGGATTCGGGTTTTGATTGGAAGATAGTAGACATTCTGAAAAAAAAAATATAGGTTTAGGATTTTTATTCAAAAATAGGAGGCATTCCAAAAAAAAAAAAAAACATATAATTAAGGTTTTGATAAAAAATTTGCAGAGATTCTCAAAGCAAAAGATAGATTAGTGTTTTGATTTAAAAAATGAGATGTTCCGAAAAGAAAACAAAGGATTAAGGTTTTGATACAAAACTCTAAAATATGCCACATTCTAAAAAGAAAACATAGAATTATTTTTTTGATTCAAAAGTTGCAAACATTCCAAAAAGAAAAGAAAAGAAAAGATTAGGTTTTTGACTGAAAAATAGGAGACATTCTGAAAATAAAACATAGGTTAGGTTTTTCATTCAAAACTGATAAATAGGAGACATTAAGAAAAAAAAATTCGGGTTTTGATTGAAAGATAGGAGACATTCTAAAAATAAAACATAGGATCAGGGTTTTGTTGAAAAATAGGACATTACTATAACAAAACATAGGATTAGGGTTTTGATTAAAGAATAGTAGACATTCCTTAAAGAAAACATAGTATTTGTGGTTTCATTGAAAAATATGAGACATTCTGAAAATAAAAATAGGGGACATTTTCGAAAGAAAACATAGTGTTCAGGTTTTGATTGAAAGATAGGATTAGTGATGTTTTCTTTTGGAAATGTCTTCTTTTTTTTTTTTAATTTGAGACATTTCGAAAAGAAAACATTGTATTAGGGTTGGATTAAAAATCCAAAAATAGGTGATATTTCCAAAAGAAAACATAGTATTATTGTTTTAATTTTAAAAAAATGAGGCATTCCAAAAAGAAAACAAAGGATTTGGGGTTTGACTCAAAAATGAAAAATAAGACACATTGTGAAAATAAAACATAGGATTATTGATTTGAATAAAAAAAATAGTAGGAATTTCAAAAATAAAACCCAGGATAAGGGTTTTTATTGAAAAAATGAGATATTCTTAAAATAAAACATGGGAGTAGGGCTTTGAATAAAAAAATAGTCGACATTTTGAAAATAAAATATACTTTTAGGGTTTTGATTTAAAAATAGGAGACACTAATATAATAAAACATAGGATTATGGTTTTGATTAAAAAATAGTAGGCATTCAAAAAAAGAAAGCATAGGATTAAGGTTATGATTGAAAAATATGAGGCATTTCGAAAAGAAAATATGGAACTAGGGTTTTGATAGAAAAAAGGAGACATTATTATACGAAAACATATGATTCGGTTTTTGATTCAAAAAATAGTAGACATTTTGAGAAGAAAACATAGGATTAGGGTTTTACCTAAAAAATATGAGACATTCCGAAAAGAAAACATAGGATTTGTGTTTTGATTAAAAACCTAAAAATAGTGGACATTTCGAAAACAAAACATGGGATTCGGGTTTTGATTGAAAGATTGGATTATAAATGTTTTCTTTTGCGAATGTCTCTTTTTTTCAAAAATATGAGACATTTCAAATAGAAAACACAGGATTAGGGTTTTTATTCAAAAATAACAGACATTTCGAAAAGAAAACGTAGGATTAGGGTTTTGATTGAAATATAGTAGGTGTTCCAAAATGAAACAATAAGATTAGGGTTTTGATTAAAAAATAGTGGACATTCTGAAAAGAAAAGAACAGATTATTGTTTTGGTTAAAATGTATTAGACATTATGAAAAGAAAACAATGGATTAGGGTTTTGGTTCAAAACTGCAAAATAGGTCACTCTCCGAAAAGAAAACAAAGGATTAGTGTTTTGATTGAAAGACAGTAGACATATTGCTAAAAGAAAACATCAGATTATTGTTTTGATTCAAATATAGTTGGCATTTAGAAAAAAAAACATAGAATTAGGAATTTAATTGAAAACTAGGAGACATTATTATAAGAAAACATCGGATTAGTGTTTTGATTGAAAGATAGTAGACATTCCGAAAAGCAAACATATGATTAGGGTTTTGATTGAAAAATATGAGACATTTCAAAAAGAAAACATAGGATTACGGTTTTGATTGAAAGATAGGAGACATTACTATAATCCAATGTTTACTTATAGTAATGTTTTGATTGAAAAGATAGGATTAGGGTTCTTAATTGGAATGTCTCATATTTTTAAGCAAACCCTTAATCTTATGTTTTATTTTCGTAGTGCCTGCTATTTTTGAATAAAATCTTGATCCTATGTTTTCTTTTTTGTAATGTCTACTATCTTCAATCAAAACTCAAATCTTATGTTTTCTTTTTTAAATGTCTACTATTTTTTAATAAAAAACATTCATCCTATGTTTTCATATAGTAATGTTTCCTATTTTTCAATCAAACCCTAACCCTATACTTTCTTTTCAGAATGTCTACTATTTTTCAATCAAAATACTAATCTTATGTTATCTTTTGGGCCTGTTTGCTTTTTCTGAATCAAAACCCTAGTCCTATATTTTTTTTTGGGGTTGCCATCTATTTTGAATCAAAACCCTAATCCTGTGTTTTTTTTCGTAATAATTGCTATATTTAAATCAAAACAATAATCGTATGTTTTCTTTTCGTAATGTCTCGTACTTTATAATTAAAATCCTAATCCTAAGTTTTTTTTTGGTAATGGCTCCTATTTTTTAACAAAAACCCTAATCTTATGTTTTTTTATTTAGGACTGTCTAATAGTTTTGAATCAAAACTCTTATCCTATGTTTTCTTCTGTAAAAGTACCTTGGTTTTTAATCAAAACCCTAATCCTATGATTTCTTATAGTAATGTCTCATTTTTTTTATCAAAACCTAATCCTATGTTTTCCTTTCTGAATGTCTACTATTTTTTTAATCAGAATCTTAATCCTATGTTTTCTTATAGTTATGTCTCCTATTTTTTATTGTAAAAACTAATCCTTTGTTTTCTTATAACAATGTCACCTATTTTTTAATCAAACCCCTAATCCTATGTTTTTTTTTTGAAATGCCTACTATCTTTCAATCAAAACCCTAATCCGACGTTTTTTTTAATGTTTCATATCTTTTTTGAATGTCTCTTATTTCTTAGTTTTGAATCAAAACCCTAATCCTATGTTTTCTTTTTTGAATGTCTCTTATTTCTTAGTTTTGAATCAAAACCCTAATCCTATGTTTTCTTTTTTGAATGTCTCTTATTTCTTAGTATTGAATCAAAACACTAACCTACCTTTTTGTTACACAATGTCTCCTATTTTTTAATCAAAAACCTAATCTTATCTTTTCTTTTTGGAATGGCTGCCATTCTTGAATCATACCCCTAATTCTATATTTTTTTTTTTCAGAATGTGTCCTACTTTTCAGTTTTGCATCAAAATCCTAATACTTTGTTTTCTTTTCGGAATGTCTCATTTTTTTTAAGCAAAACCCAAATTCTATCTTTGGTTTTGAGAATGTCTACTAATTTTTAGTCAATACACTAGTCTTATGTTTCCGTTTCGGAATGTCTTATATTTTTTAATCAAAACCCTAATCCTATGTTTTCTTTTTAGAATGTCTCCTTTTTTTCAATCAAAAACCTAATCCTACGAATTTTTTTCAAATAATGTCTCCTATTTTTCAATTAAACACCTAATTCTATGTTTTCCTTTCGGAATACTTAATATATTTGAATGAAAACCCTAATCCTATATTTTCTTATAGTAATGTCTCCAATTTTCATACAAAAACTTAATGGTATGTTTTCTGATATTATTGTTTCTTACTTTTCATTCAAAATCCTAACACTATGTTTGCTTTTCATAATGGCTACTATATTTGAATCAAAACCTAATCCTATGTTTCCTTCTACTACTGCCTTTTACTTTTCAATCAAAACACAAATTCTATGTTTTCTTTTTGGAATATCTCCTATTATTGAATAAAATCTCTAATCCTATGTTTTCTTATCAAAATATCCCTTATTTTTTTTTGTTTTTAATGAAAACCCTAATGCAATGTTTAATTATAGTAATGTTTGCTTATTTTGAATCAAAACACTAATCCTCTGCTGTCTTTTCGAAATGTCTTATAGTTTTCAATCAAACCCTAATCTTATCTTTTCTCATTATAATGTCTCATATTTTTCAATCACAGCATTAATCCTATGTGTTCTTATAATAATGTCTCCTAATTTTTCAATCAAAACCCTAATCCTATGTTTTTTTAGAATGCCTACTATATTTGAATCAAAACCCTAATCCTATGTTTTCTTTTTGGAATGTCTCCTATTTTTCAATGAAAACCTAAATCCTAAGTTTTCTTTTCTTAATACCCTTTATTTATTAGTTTTGAATCGCAAGCCTAACCTATGTTTTCTTAAAGTAATGTCTCTTATTTTTCTTTCGAAATCCTAATCCTATGTCTTCCTAGAGTAATGTTTCCTATTTTTCAATAAAAACCCTAATCCTATATTTTCTCTTTGAAATGTCTACTATTTTTTAATTTAACATTAACCTTATGTTTTCTTTTAGTGTTGTCAGCTATTTTTGAAACAAAACCTTAATCCAATGGTTTCTTCTTGTAATGTCTCATATTTTTCAATTAAAACCCTAATCTTATGCATTTATCGGAATAGCTCCTATTTTTTTTTAATGATAACCCTAATATTATTTTTTCTTTAAAGAATGTTTGTTATTTTTTAATCAAAATCCTGATCATGTGCTATATTTTGGGAATGTCGCTTGTTTTTTAATCAAAACAATAAAAATTTAGGATTAGAAATTTGATTAAAAAATATGAGACATTAAATTAAGAAAACATTGCAAAATAGGAGACATTCCAAAAAAAAAAAACATAGGATTAGGTTTTGATTCAAATATAGTAAGCATTACGAAAAGAAAAAACATAGGATTAGTTTTTTTATTAAAAAAATAGAAGACATTACAATAAGAAAACATAGAATTGGGGTTTTCAATAAAAATAGAAAAATAGGTGATATTTCCAAAAAAAAAACATGGAATTAGGGCTTGATTCAAAAGTAGGAGCCATTAAAAAAAAAAACATTGGATTATAGTTTAGATTAAAAAATATGAGACATTCCGAAAAAAAAACATTAGATTAGGGTTTTAGATTCAAAACTGAAAAATAGGACACATTATGAAAGGAAAACATAGGATTAAGGTTTTGATTAAAAACTAGAAGATATTTGGAAAAGAAAATATAGATAAGGTTTTGATTGAAAAATTATTAGACATTTCTAAATAAAACAAAGGATTAAGGTTTTGAATAAAAGATTGGACACATTTCGATTAGGGTTCTGATTAAAAAATAGCATACATTCCAAAACAAAAGATACTAGACATAGGAAAACAAAAGGAAACAAATTAGTAGGGGTTTGATTTAAAATAAAGTATTAGGAAAAGAAAATATAAAATTAGGGTTTTGATTGAAAAAACTATGAGACATCACCAAAAAGTAACATGGGATTATTGTTTTGAGTGAAAAATAGGAGACATTACCAAAAGAAAATAGAAGCATAGGGTTTCGATTAAAAAATAGGAGGCACTACAAAAAAAACGCAAGGTTAAGGTTTTGATTAAAAAATACGGGATATTACAAAAGAAAATATTATAGGATTAGGGTTATGATTCAAAAATAGCATGCATTCTAAAAAGAAAACATAAGACTATGGTTTTGATTGAAAAGGAAGCCATTAGTATAGGAAACCATTTTATTTGGGTTTTGAATAAAAACAAAAAAATAGGGGATATTTCTAAAGGAAACATAGGGTTAGGGTTTTGATTCAAAAATAATATACATTCCCAAAATATAACATAGGATCAGGGTTATGATTAAAACATAGGAGCCATTATGAAAAAAAATATAGGATTAGGGTTTTGATTGAAAAATATGAGACATTACGAAAAGAAAACATCGGATTATTGTTTTGATTGTAAAATATGAGATATTCCCAAAAGAAAAAATAATATTAGATTTTGATTGAAAAATAGGAGACATTACTTGAAAAAACAACTTAGGATTATGCTTTTCAATGAAAAATAGCCGACATTACTTTAAGAAAATATAGGATAAGAGCTTTGATTTAGAAATTGTAGACATTCCGAAAAGAAAACATTGAATTAGAGTTTTGATTGAAAAATAGGAGACATCACTATAAGAAACTATAAGATTATGATTTTCATTCAAAAATAGAAGAACTTGCATAAAGAAAATATAGGATTAGTGTTTTCATTGAAATATAGTAGGCACTCCGGAAAAAAAAAACATATGATTAGGGTTTTGATTGAAAAGTAGGAGACATTACTATAAGAAAACATAGGATTATGGTTTTGATTTAAAAGAAAAATAGGATTTGTCTTTTGATTGAAGAATAGGAGATATTCCAAAAAGAAAACAAAAAATTGGGGTTTTGATTAGAAAAAAACCGACATTCTGAAAGGAAGAAAAAGGATTAGGTTTTTTATTATAAACTAGAAAATAGTAGAAATTCTGACAAGAAAACATAGTATTAGGATTTTGATTGAAAAATATAATACATTTAAAAAAGAAAACATAAGACTTGAGTTTTGATTGAAAAATAGGAGACATTACTATATGGAAACATAGGATTAGGGTTTGATTAAAAATCAAAAAGTAGGGGACATTTCGAAAGAAAACATAGGACTAGTGTTTTAATTAAAAAATAGCATACATTTCAAAAATAAACCATAGAATTAGGGTTTTGATTCGAAGCTGATAAATGGGAGAAATTATGAAAAGAATACATGGAATTCGGGTGTTGATTGAAAGATAAGTGACATTCCTAAATGAAAATAAAGGATTAGTATTTTTATTAAAAAACATGAGGCATTAAGAAAAGAAAACATAAGATAAGGATTAGGGTTTTTATTCAAAATTAGGAGACATTACGAAAAAAAAACATAGGATTGTGGTTTTGGCTGAAAGATAAGAGACATTACAAAAAAATAACATAAGAATAATGTTTTGACTCAAAAATAGGAGGAATTTCAAAAAGAAAATATAGGATTAGGAGTTTTGTTCAAAGATAAGACTCATTACGAAAAGAAAAGATAGGATTATTTTTTTGATTAAAATATAATAGGCATTCCGAAATGAAAGCATATGATTGTGGTTTTGCTTGAAAAGTAGGAGACATTACTATTAGAAAATAGGATTAGAGTTTTAAATGAAAAATAGGAGACATTACTTTAAGAAAACTTACGGTTACGTTTCGATTGTAAAATAATAGACATTATGAAACTAAAACTTACTATTAGTGTTTCAACTTAAAAATATGAGACATTTCAAAAACGAAACATAGGATTATTATTTTGATTCAAAATTAGTAGACATTTCCAAAATAAAAACATAAGAGTAGGATTTTGATTTAAAAATAGTAGTCATTCGAAAAAAAAGAAACATAAGATTAGTGTTTTTATTAAAAAAAAACGAGGCATTAAGAAAAGAAAAAACATACGATTATTGTTTTGATTCAAAAATAGCAAACATTCCCAAAACATAAGATTAAGGTATTGATTAAAAAATTACAAATATTTATCAAAAGAAAACATAAGATTAGGGTTTTTATTTAAAACAGATATGTGGGAGACATTAAGAGAAGAAAACATAAGATTCGGGTTTTATCTACAAAATAGGAGACATTTCGAAAAAAAACATAGGATTACGATTTGATTCAAAACAAAAAAATATGAGACATTTCGAAAAAAAAATATAGGATTAGGATTTTGCTTCAAAAATTATAAACATTGCCAAAAGAAAACATAAAATTAGTGTTTTAATTCAAAAATATGAGCCACTAAGAAAAGTAAACTTAGGATTCAGATTTTTATAGAAAGATAGGAGACATTTAGGCATTTTGAAAAGAAAACAAAAGATTTGTGTTTTGATTGAAAAATAGAAGACATTACTATAAAAAAAATAAGATTAGGTTTTTTATTCAATAATAGTAGACTTTCCAAAAAAAAAACTTAGGATTAAGATTTTGATTTAAAAATATGAGACATTACCAAAAGAAAACTTAGTATTATGGTTTTGATTAAAAAATAAGAGGCATTATAAAAAGAAAACATAGGATTAGGGTATAAATTCAAAAATAGCAGACTTTAAGAAAAGAAAACATAGGATTCGGTTTTTCATCGAAACATAGTATACATTATGAAAGGAAAATATAGAATTAGTGTTTTGATAAAAAAAAAATAGGAGACACTCCGAAAAGAAAACATAGAATTTGGGTTTTGATTAAAAAATAGTCGACATTCCAAAAAGAATCCATAGAATTAGGATTTTGATTCAAAAATAGAAGACAATCCCAAAGAAAACACAAGATTGGGGTTTTGATTAAAAAATAGTAGCAATTCCAAAAGGAAAATATAGTATTAGGCGTTTGATTGAAAAATATGAGACATTGTGAAAAGAAAAAATTAGGATTGTTATTTTGATTCAAATAACAGACATTCCCAAAATAAAACACAAGATTAGGGTGTTGACTAAGAAATAAGTGGCATTCCAAAAAAAATTAGGATTATGGTCTTGATTGAAAAATATAAGACATTACGGAAAGAAAACATACGATTATTGTTTTGATTAATAAATAGTAGGCATTGCCAGAAGAAAACATAAGATTAGGTTTTGATTCAAAAATAGGAGGCATTCCAAAAAGAAAACATAGGATTATGATTTTTATTCAAAAAGATGAGGCATTACAAAAATAAAACATAGCCAAAGATTCGCAAAACAAAAGATACGACTAGGGTTTTGATTAAAAAAATGAGACATTCCGAAAAGAAAATAAACTATTAAGTTTTTTATTCAAAACAGAAAAATAGGACACATTCCTAAAAGAAAACAAGGACTAGTCATTTGATTCAAAAATAGTAGACGTTCCGATAAGAAAAGAAATTATTAGGTTCTTGATTGGAACATGGGAGACGTTTATATAAGGAAAATAGGAGATATTAAAAGAAGAAAACATAGGATTATGGGCTTGAATGACAAATAGGAGACATTAATATAAGAAAAGATTGGATTTGGGTTTGACTAATATATAGTAGGCATTCCGAATATAAAACATAGTATTAGGGGTTTGATTGAAAAATATGAGGTATTTCGGAAAGAA
Source organism: Dioscorea alata (assembly GCA_020875875.1). Classification (NCBI taxonomy): domain Eukaryota; kingdom Viridiplantae; phylum Streptophyta; class Magnoliopsida; order Dioscoreales; family Dioscoreaceae; genus Dioscorea; species Dioscorea alata. The sequence goes on along the minus strand of CM037020.1, from coordinate 20,068,448 downwards.
AACATACGATTAGGATTTTTATTAAAAAATAAGAGACATTTTGAAGAAAAACATAGGATTAGGATTTTTTTTTTTTTCAAAAATAGGAGACATTCCAAAATGAAAACCTACGATTAGAGTTTTGATTAAAAATTATAAGGCATTATGAAAAAAACACATAGGTTTAAGGTTTTGATTGAAAAATATGAGACATTACTATAAGGAAACATAGGTTTAGCGTTTTGATTCAAAACCAAAATAGTGGACATTTTCAAAAGAAAGTAGAGGATTATTGTTTTGATTAAAAAGTAGTAGACATTCACAAATGAAAACATAGCATTAGGGTTTTGATTAAAAAATATGTGGCATTCCAAAAATATTTACGATTTAGGTTTTGACTAAAAAATATGTCACATTATGAAAAAAAACCATACGATTATTTCTTTTTATTCAAAAATAGCAGCATTACCAAAAGAAAACATAAGATTAGTTTTTGATTCAAAAATAGTGTCCATTTTGAAAACGAAACTTTGGATTAGGATTTTTATTCAAAAATAGGATGCATTACGAAAGGAAAACATAGCTAGAGTCAGAGGGCCCGTACTACTTGCCTAACCCTTCGCTCCGAGGGGTCGTAGAATGGAAAGTGCCTTCTAAACTACTCGGCAGAAGGGAAAAGGCCTATGTATTTGCATGACCACCGCAGATTTCACACTACCTACACCCGGAGCCAATCTCCTAGCGGTCCTGCAACCACGCCGTAGAACCGGAGCTCGTATGGAACCTTGGATTTCTAGCAGCGATAGAAGATAACAAAATATTATGGCCGCATAACATAGGAGCCTATGCTACTGGGAACTTGACCAAAATATGGACACTCGAAGGGCCCGGCACACACAATCCTATCTTATCCGAGCACGTCATTGCACTTCAGCCATCCGCCCATAGCATCATAAGGAGCACCCCCTTTCGAGGATTCACAAAAAAATAAGGTAGGTTTTTAGAGTTTTATTTAAAAAAATTGAGACATTCCGAAAAGGAAAACATAGGATTAAGTTATTAATTCAAAAATTGCAGACATTCTGAAAAGAAAAAGAAAGTATTTTGTTTTCAATTTAAAAATAGGAGACATTCCTATAAGAAAAGATAAGATTATGTTTTTAAATGAAAAATAGGAGACAATACTATAGGAAACATAGGGTTGGGATTTCGAATAAAAAATAGGAGACATTATTATAACAAAACATAGGGTTGAGATTTTGATTAAAGAAATAGTAGACATTCCGAAAAAAAAAACAGAGGATTAGGGTTTTGATCGAAAAATATGAGACATTTCGAAAGGAAAACATAGGATTAGAGTTTAATTCAAAAATAGAAGAATTTGCTAAAAGAAAACATACGATTAGGGTTGCTGATTGAAAAATATGCGACATTCCGAAAGAAAGCATAGGATTAGAGGTTTGACAAAAAAAAATAGAAGATATCTATATGAAACATAGGAATACGGTTTTTATTAAAAATTGAAAAATAGCTGAAATTTCCAAAACAAAACATAGGTTAGGGCTTTGCTTCAAAAATAGCCGACATTCGCAAAAGAAAATATATGGTTAGGATTTTTGATTCAAATATATGAGCCACTTCCAAAAGAAAACATAGGATTAGAGTTTTTATTGTAAAATAGGAGCAATTCCAATGAATACATAGGATTGTGATTTTGATTAAAAAATATGAGACATTACGAAAAGAAAATATACGATTATTGTTTTGATTAAAAAATTAGCAAACATTCCCAAAAGAAACATAAATGAGGATTTAGTTTAAAAATATGAGCCTTATGAAACATAGGATTAGGATTTCCATTGATATATAGTAGGCATTTCTAAAGGAAAACATAGGATTAGGTTTTCAATTGAAAAATATGAGACATTCAAAATATAAAGCAAAGGATTAGTTTGTTGAATAAAAAGAATAGCAAGAATTCACAAAAGAAAATATAATATTAGTGTTTTGGTTAAAAAAAATATGAGGCATTCCAAAGAAAACCTAGGATTGGGGTTTT
>CM037020.1:19861376-20065410 GCA_020875875.1 Dioscorea alata | reverse complement strand
TCCTACTTTTGAATCAAAACCCTAATCCTATGTTTTCTTTACGGAATGTCTATTATTTTTTAATTGAAGCCCCTAACCTATTTTTTTTATACGGAGTGCCTACTACTTTGGACTCAAAACCCTAATCCTATGTTTTCTAATAGTAATGTCTCATATTTTTCAATCAACACCTAATCTTATGTTTTCTTTTGGAAATGCCTACTATTTTTTTAATTAAAATAATGATATATGCTTTTTCTTTTCGTAATGTCTCATATTTATAATCAAACCCATCTTATATTTTTGTTTAGGTAGAATCCCCAAATAGGGTCCCTCATTATAGTTAAAATGCCCTTTCAGTCCCCCCTATTATTTTTGTCCTTCTGCGATCCCTCTATTTTCCCCTTTAGTGTAATGTAAGTCCCTCTCAAGGACCTCTAGGGACAAATTATGATGTGAGAGGGACTTTACATTCACTAAATGGGAAAATAGAGGGATCCTAGAAGATGCAAAAATAATAAGGAGGACTCAAAGGACACTTTCAATATAATAAAGGGACTAATATGGGTATTCTACCTTTTGTTTATGAATGCCTCTTATTTTTTTAATCTAAACTATAATCTTAAATTTTATATTGGGAATATATGTTATTTTTTAATCAAAACATTAATTGTATGTTTTCCTTCTATAATGTCCCCATATTTTTTAACCAAAATGGTAATCCTAAGTTTTTTTTTTTTTTTGGAATGCCTCCTATTTTTTAATCAAAAGCCAAATATAATCTTATGTTTTCTTTTTGGAATGATTCCTATCTTTAAATTAAAACCCTAATCTTATGTGTTTTTTTCTGAGTGTTTGCTAATTTTCAATCAAAAACGGAATATTATGTTTTCTTGCCTTAATATTTCCTATTTATCAGTTTTGAATCAAAACCCTAACCTATGTTTTCTTTTCGAAATGTCTCTTGCTTTTCAATGAATATATTAATCCCTTCTTTTCTTTTCATAATGTCTATTATGTCTGAATAAAAACCTAATGTTATTTTTTCTTTTAGCAATGTGTCCTATTTATCAATTTTGAATCAAAACCTTAATCTTTTGTTTGTCTTTTCAGAATTTCTCATTTTTTTAATAAAAACCGTAATCCTATGTTTCTTTTTGGAATGTTAAGATTATGGTTTTTATTCAAAACCCTATTTTTTATTGGAGACATTACGATAAGAAAACAAATGATTAGTGTTTTGAATCAAAACCCAAATCCTATATTTTCTTATACTAATGTCATTACTTTTTAATTAAAACTCAAATCCTATGGTTTCTTATAGTAATGTCATCTACTTTTTAATGAAAACCTTAATCCTATGTTTTCTTTTTTGGGATGCCTACTACATTTGAATAAAAACCCTAATCCTATGTTTTCTTTTAAGAATGTCTCTTTCTTTTTCAATCAAAATCCTAATTTTATGTTTTCTTTCATAATGGATACTATATTTGAATCAAAACATTAATTTTCAGTTTTGAATCAAAACTCTAATCCTATGTTTGCTTTTTGTAATGTCTCATATTTTTCAATCAAAACCTTAATCCTATGTTTTCTTATAGTAATGCCTCCTACTTTTGAATCAAAACACTAATCCTACGTTTTCTTTTCGGAATGGGTTCTATTTTTTAGTTTTGAATAAAAAAACTAATCCGTTCTTTTCTTTTTGGAATGTCTGCTATTTTTGAATCAAAACCCTAATCCTATGTTTGTTTCGAAATGTCATATTTTTCAAACAAAACATGAATGTTATGTTTTCTTTTCTTAATGTCTCCTATTTATTAGTTTTGAATCAAAACCCTAATCTATGTTTTCTTTTTAGAATGTCTAATATTTTTCACTCCGAAATCTAATCCTTTCTTTTCTTTTCAAAATGTCTCCTATTTTGGAATCAAAATTCTAATCCTATGTTTTCTTTATGAAATGTTACTATTTTTCAGTTTTGAATCAAAACCGTAATCCTTTGTTTTCCTTTCGGAATGTCCCATTTTTTAATCATAAACCTAATCCTGTGTTTTCTTATAGTAATATATCCTATTTTTTAATCAAAACCCTAATACTATGTTTTCGGTTTAAAATGTCTTATATTTTTTTAATCAAAACCCCAAACCTATTATTGAATCAAAACCCTAATCCATTGATTTTTTCAGAATGTCTCATTTTTTTTTAATCAAAACCGTAATCGTACCTTGAAAACGCTAATTCTTTATTTTCTTTTCAAATGTCTCCTATTAATTAGTTTTCAATAAAAACCCTAATCTTATGTTTTCTTATGGTAATGTCTCTCCTAATTTTCAGTTTTGAATCGAAACGCTAATATTTTGTTTTCTTTTGTAATGCCTCTTATTTTTTTAATCAAATACCTAGCCATTTTTGTTCTTTTTGGAATATCTAATATTTTTAATCAAAACACTAATCCTATGTTTTTTTATAGTAATGTCTCTTATTTTTCAATCAAAATCATAATCCAATGTTTTCCTTTCGAAATGCCTACTATATTTGAATCAAAACCGTAATCCTATATTTTTTTTTGTTAGTCCTTGCTATTTTTTAACCAAAACCCTAATTCTATGTTTGCTTTTGAAAATGTCCCCTATTTTTGGTTTTTTTTCTTCAAAACCCTAATCTTATATTTTGTCATAGTAATATCACCTATTTTTAATCAAAACCTTAATCGTTTGTTTTTTTTTTCTCTAAATGTTTCATATTTTTCAATCAAAATCCTAATAGTATGTTTTCTTTTCACAATGTCTACTATGTTTTAAACAAAACCTTAATCTTGAGTTTTCTTATATTAATGTCTTCTATCTTTCAATCAACACCCTAATCTTAAGTTTTCTTTTCAGAATTCCTACTGTATTTAAATCAAAACCTGTTATTATGTTTTATTTTTGGAATATCTCCTATCTTTCAATCAAAACCCCAATCATGTGTTTTCTTTTCAAAATGTGTCCAATTTTTTTGTTTTGAATCAAATCCTAATCTTTTGTTTTCTTTTCTGAATGTCTCCTATTTTCGAATCAAAACCCTAATCATATATTTTCTTATAGTAATGTCTGTTTTTTTTCAAAAATATGAGACATTAGTATAAGAAAACATAGGATTCAGGTTTTGTTTACAAAAGAAATATTGATTTAGTAATGTCTCATATTTTTAAATCAAAACCCTAAGTTTTCTTTTCCGAATGCCTACTACTTTTTAATGAAAATCCTAATCCTATGTTTTCTTAGATCAATATCTCTTATCATTTGTTTGAGGAATCTTTGCAAATTTTTAATCAAACCACTAATCCCATGTTTTCTTTTCGTAATGGCTGCTATTGTTCAATAAAATCCTATTCCTATGTTTTCTTATTGGAATGCCTTCTATTTTTTAAGCTTATCTTTTCCTTTGCAAATGTTTGCTATTTTTGAGTCAAAACAATAATCGTACAATTGTTTTTTCTTAACGTCTCATTTTGTAATCAAAGCCATAATCCTAAGAATTTTTCTTTGGAATGTCTCTTATTTTTTAATTAAAACCCTAATCTTATGTTTTCTTTTTGAAATATTTACTATTTTTTAATCAAAACAATAATTCTAGGCTTTCTTTTTGTAATGACTCATATTTTTCAATCAAAACTCATCCTATGTTTTCTTTTAGGAATGTCTCCTATTTTTGAATCAAAATCATAATCTTATGTTTCTTTTAAGTATGTCACCAATCTTTCAATCAAAACACTAATCTTATGTTTTCTTTTCGGAATGTCTATCATTTTTTAATCGAAAGCCTGATCCTAAGTATTCTTTTCGTAATGCCTCCTATTTTTGAATAAATATATTAATCCTATGTTTTCTTTTAGAATGTCTAATATTTTTGAATTAAAATGCTAATGTTATGCTTCGTTATAATAATGTCTCCTATTTTTCAATCAGAACACTAATTTATGTATGATAGTAATGTCTTCTATTTTCAATAAAAAAACCTAATTCTATGTTTCCTTTCTAGGAATGCCTAATATATTTCAATCAAAACACCAATCCTATGTTTTCTTTTCTTAGTGCCTTTATTTATCAGTTTTGAATCAAACCCTAACATATCTTTTCTTTTCGAAATGTCTACTATTTTTCAATCAAAACCCAAATCCTATGTCTTGTTTTTGGAATGTCTCCTATTTTTCAATCAAAACCTAGTCCTATGTTTTCTTTTCACAATGTCTACTATTTATTAATCAAAACACGAATCTTAAGTTTTGTTTTTGGAATGCCTCCTATTTTTTAATCAAAAGCCTAATCTTGTGGTTTCTTATGGAAATGTCTTCAATTTTTGAATCAAAACAATAATCCTATATTTTTCTTTCGTAATGTCTCATTTTCAATCAAAATTATATTCGTTTTGGATGTAGCTCTTATTTTTGAATCAAAACCCTATTCCTATGTTTTCCATTGTGAATTTATGCTATTTTTTTTAATCAAAACACTATTTCTATATTTTATTTCCAAAATGTCTACTATTTTTTGTGTTTTAATCATAACCTTAATCCTATGTTTTCTTATAGTAAAATATACTTGTTTTCCAATCAAAACCTTAATCCTATGTTTTCCTTATGAAATGTCTCATGTTTTTCAATCAAAACACTAATCATATGTTTTCTCTTCATAATGCCTCATATTTTTTAATCAAACCGTAATTATATTTTTTATTTTTTTGAATGGTGGTTATTTTTTAATAAAAGCTAGTAATCTTATGTTTTCTTTTGGGAATGTTTTTTATTTTTGAATCAAAACAATAATCGTATTATTTCTCTTCGTAATGTCTCATATTTTTCTGTCAGAACCCTAATCCTATGTTTTCTTTTTGGAATGGCTATTACTTTTTAATCAAAATTCTAATCCTATGTTTACTTAGAGTAATGTCTCCTATTTTTTAATCAAAACCTTAATCCAATATTTTCTTTTCTTAATATCTCATATATTTCAGTTTTGAATCAAGACCTTAATCGTATGTTTTCTTTTAGGAATGGATCCTATCTTTGTATCAAAACCCTAATCGTATGTTTTCTTTTTGTAATGCCTCCTATTTTTGAATCATAACCATAATCTTATGTTTTTTTTTCTGAATGCCTATTATATTTGAATGAAACCCAAATCCAATGTTTTCTTTTCGCAATGTCTCTAATTTTGCTGACAAACCCCGCATCCCATGTTTTCTTTTCTTAATGTATCATAATTTTTTATTAAAACCCTAATCTAGAGTGTTTTTTTTTGTTGTGCCTCTAATTTTTTTAATCAAAACAATAATCGTATGTTTCCTTTGGTAATGGCCGCTATTTTTATTCAAAACCCTAATTCTATGTCTTATTTTCGAAATGTCTCATATATCAAAACCCTAATCCTATGTTTTTGTTTCGAAATGCCTTCTGTATTTCAATTAAAATCCTAATCTTAGTTTTTTTTCCTTTAGAATGTTTACTATTTTTTAATCAAAACACTAATCATAGGTTTTCTTTTAGTAATGTCTAATTTTTTTACAAAAAAACCCAAATACTATGTTTTCTTTTCCGAATACCTACTTAATTTGAATCAAAACCTTAATCCTATGTTTTTTTTTTTTGCAATATCTCCTATTTTGCAAACAAAACACAAATCCTATGTTTTCTTTTTCTATTGTCTCATATGATGTGCTGACTGTAAGTGTATAGGTCGCAAGCAAGTAATAAAGTGATACCCCGTGAGGGATAGGGTTGTTGAACCACAGGGAACTGTACCCAAAGTACTAATTGCTCTTATGATGTCTAGTAAACATGAATTGAGAAAGAGTTGAATTATAAAACAATTAAGAGAAGATAAATTGGTGGAGAAGGTAGGAGATTAGAATCAAGTGTTTTGGCAATACGAGAGCAATGCCCCGGGGTGATCCCTAAGACTAGTGCACTCTATGTTGCCCAAAATGTCTACCAGGTACATCGCAAAGATACAAGTGTGTGCTCACAAACAATGTTGCATCTATAGGTTCTCAAGTACACTGAGTTTTGCTAAGATAACTGTACGTCTCTCGCAAGCAAGCTACGTAGCGAGTTTTACCATAACAACTGTGTAAATCAAACACATCAAGTTATGCAACACAAGATTAAATACAAGCATCAATTAGAACTCCGTAGAACTTGTAAAGACAAGTGTATGAGTATTACAATTCATCTAAGTTCTCAAACCCCAGCGCACTATGGCCAGTTAGCACATCATGGGTAGATACAACAAGGAAAGAATAATGAAAGAACAACAAGAGAAAGACACGACACCTTTATGTACACTAGATACCTTCCTTGGCGAGACCTTGTGCTAACCACACGTCTCATGATGCCTCCGACTCGTTCTTGGTCTTCTTAGGTGTTGTAGTAAAGCTTGATATTCGATATCATCAATGTTCTCCTGGTAGAGAGGAGAGTCCCCAAATAAAGATGAGAAAGAAATCCTAAAATCTGGAGTTAAGAAGGCAGTTTCAGGGCCTAACACGGTCTGGACACGGTTATGTTCAGATCGTGTACTTTTCTGAGGATTCTTTGAGTGAAACTCCAGAGATTTACAACAACATAGACATTGGCGTGCGACCTCGGTGTCAACTGTCACACTCCCGAAGGGGATTTTCCTGAAATTTATAGCGGCATGGGCACTGGCATGTGGTGACCATGTTCTGCCTGGGATACTCCCATGTCAGGATTTTGCTGGCTTTCTCTCCAGGCTGAGATTTGTAGCAGATCAGACAAGACCATGTTCTGCCCGTGTCAGCTAGTTCTTTTCCTTCGGTCGTTGAACATGCATGAAACGCACTTAGTTTCACTCCAAAATGATTCAAGCCGACAATTCCTGCACAATGAACATTATATCTTGAATAGCACGAATTATACACAAAAATATGCTAAAGGACAACTAAAAGAATAGAATAAAGGGCATGAAAACATGATATAAAATGCACTCATCATCATATTTATCAGTTTTGAATCAAAATCTTAACCTATGTTTTCTTTTGACAATGTCTCCTATTTTCAAACAAAAAAACTAATTGTTTCTTTTTTTATGGAATGTATGCTATTTTTAGATCAAAACCATAATCCTGTGTTTTCCTTTCGGAATACGTCCTTTTTTTAGATTTGAATGAAAACATTAATCGAATGTTTTCTTTTAGGAATGTCTCAATATTTTTAATCAAAACCCTAATCCTATCTTTCGCTTGAGAATATTTGCTAATTTTTAATCAAAACCGTAATCCGATGTTTTCATTGCGGAATGTCTTAATGTTTTAAATCAAAACCCTAATCTTATGTTTTTTTCGGATTGCCTCCTATTTTTCAATCAAAACCCTAATCCTATGTGTTCTTTTTTGACTGTCTAATATTTTAGAATCAAAATCCAAATTCTATGTTTTCTTTTAGTAACATCTCCTATTTTTCAATCAAAACCCAAATCCTATGATTTCTTTTTAGATTGTCAGCTATTTTTGAATCAAAACATTAATAATATGTTTTCTTATAGTAATCTCTCCAATTTTTCATTCAAAAACCTAATCCTATGTTTTCCTACAGTAATGTCTCCTATTCTTCAATCAAAACTCTAATCCTACGTTTTCTTTTCGGAAGACCTACTATACTTGAATCAAAACACTAATCAGTTGTTTCATTATAGAATGCCTCAAAATTTTCAATTAAAACACTAATTCTATGTTTTCTATATGGAATTTCTACTATTTTTGAATAAAAACCCATATTTTATGTTCTCTTTTCGAAATCTCCCCTATTTTTCAATTTTTAATCAAAACACGAATTCTATGTTTTGTTATAGCAATATCTCCTATTTTTCAATCAAAACCCTAATCCTATGTTTTTTTAAATATCTCATTTTTTTAATAAAAAAGTTCATCTTATGTTTACTTTTCATAATGAGTCCAATTTTTAAATAAAAATCCTAATCCTATGTTTTGTTTTCCGAATGCCTCCTATGTTTCAATCAAACCCCGAATCCCATGTTTTCTTTTCTTAATGTCTCATATTTATTAGTTTTGATTAAAAAATATAATCTTTTTTTTATTTCGGAATACCTGTTATTTTTTAATCAAAACAATAATCCAATGATTTCTTCTCGAAATATCTCTTATTTTTTCAATCAATACCTAATTGTATGTTTTTCAAGTCACAATGGATTCTATTATTGAATGTAAACCCAACTCTTATGTTTTCTTCTGGGATTGTCTATGTTTTCTTTTCGGAATGTCTACTATTTTTTAATCAAAACCCTAATCCTACGTTTTATTTTTTGGGATGCCAGCTATATTAGAATGAAAACCTTGATCCTATGTTTCATTTTCAGAATGTGTCCTATCATTCAATCAAAACCCGTAGTCCATGTTTTCTTTTCTTAATGTTTCGTATTTATCAGTTTTGATTCAAAATCCTAAACCTTTCTTTTTTTTTTCTCAATGCCCGTTATTTTTTAATCAAAATAATAATTCTAAGTTTTCTTTTCATATTGTCTCAAATTTTTCAATCAAAACCCTATTCCTATGTTTTATTTTCAGAATCACTCCTATTTTTGAATCAGAACTCTAATCCTTTGTTTTCTTTTTGTAATGTCTACTATTTTTTAATCAAAACCCAAATCTTATGTTTCTTTTCTTAAAGTCTCCTATTTATCTGTTTTAAAATAAAACACTAATCTATGTTTTCTTTTCGGAATGTCTTCTATTTTTCGATAAAAACCTTGTCCTTCCTTTTCTTTTTGCAAAGTTTGCTATTTTTTAATCAAAACCCTAATCCTATGTTTTTTTTTTTTCAGAATGTGTCATATCTTTTAGTTTTGAATTAAAACTCTAATCATTTCCTTTCGTTTCTGAATGTTCCATTTTTCTAATGCATATCCTAATACTTTGTTTTCTTTTCTGAGTGTCTCATTTTTTTTAATAAAAACCATAATCCTATCTTTAGCTTTCTTAATATTTGCTAATTTTTTTTTATCAAAACCCTAATCCGATTTTTTTCTTTTCGGAATGCCTCGTATATTTAGATAAAAATATTAATCTTATGTGTTCTTTTTTGGAATGTCTTCTATTTTTCAATCAAATACAAAATCCTATATTTTCTTTTCATAACGTCTCCTATTTATCATTTTTTTATTTAAAAACTAAATCCTTTCTTTTATTTTCATAATGTCTACTATTTTTTAGTCAAAACAATAATCATTTGTTTTCCTTTCGTGTTGCATATTATTCAATTAAAACAATAATCCTATATTTTCTTTTGGGAATGTCTTCTATTTTTTAATCAAAACCCTAATTCTTTATTTTTCTTTCGGAATGTCTACTATTTTTTAATCAAAACCTAATCCTATGTTTTCTTATAGTAATATGTCCTATTTTTTAGTTTTCAATAAAGCCCTAATCGTATCTTTTCTTTTCAAGATGCTAATTATATTTGAATCAAAACAATAATCTTATGTTTTTCATTTTGGAATGTCTGCAATCTTTCAATCCAAACCGGAATCCTATGTTTTCTTTTTTTAATGTCTCCTATATATAAGTTTTGAATTAAAGCGCTAACCTATTTTTTTTCTTTTCGTAATGTGTCCTATCTTTCAATCAAAAACCTAATCATTTATTTTCTTTTTAGAATGCATTTCATTTTTGAATCAAAAACCTAATCCTATGTTTTTTTTATAATGTGTCCTATTTTTCAATTTTGAATCAAAATCTTAATACTTTGTTTTCGTTTTGGAATGACTCATTTGTTAGAATCAAAACCCTAATCCTTTTTTTTCAGGGAATCTCAGCCAATTTTTAATCAAAGCACTAATCCAAATTTTTTCTTTTCGTAATGCCTCCTATTTTTGGATAAAGTTCCTTATCCTATGTATTTCTTTTTAGAATACCTTCTATTTTTGTAACTAAATTCAGATCTTATGTTTTCTTTGTCAAATGTCTGCTACTCTTGAATCAAAACAATAATCAAACCCCTAATCTTATGTTATTTTTAATGTCTGTTATTTTTTTAATCAAAATGATAATCATATGTTTTTCTTTTTGTAATATCTCATATTTTTCTATCTTAACCATAATCCTTTGTTTTCTTTTCGGAGTGGATCCCTTTTTTAAATCAACATATTAATACTATGTTTTCTTTTGGGGATGTACTACTTTTGAATAAAAACCCTAATCTTATGTTTCCTTTTTAGAATGTCTATTATTTTTAGGCTTTTAATCAAAACCTTAATTATATGTTTTCTAATAGTAATGCTTCCTATTTTTCAATCAAAATGCTAATCCTATTTTTCTTTTTGGAATACCAATGATATTTAAATAAAAACAATAATCCTATATTTTCTATTTGGCATGTCACCAATTTTGCAAGCAAAACCCGATTCTGATGTTTACTTTTCTTAACAACTCATATTTTTTAATCAAAACCCTAATCCTAAGTTATCTTTTTGGAATGACACCTATTTTTTAATCAAAACTCTTTTCTTATGTTTTCTTTTGGGAATGTCTGCTATTTTTGGTTCAAAATCCTAATCATATAATTTATTTTAGGAATGTCTTATATTTTTCAATCAAACCCCAAATATTATGTTTCATTTTCAGAATACCTACTATAATTTCTTTGGTTCAACCTATACTTTCTTATCAGAATGTCACCTACTTTACAAACAAAACCCAAATCCTATGTTTTTTTTTCGGAATGTCTAATATTTTTCAATCAAAAACCAAATCCTTTCTTTTTCCTTTCAGAATGTAAGCTAATTTTAAATCACAACCCTAATCTTATATTTTATTTTCTGAATTTGCCCTATTTTTAAAGTTTAATCAAAACCATAATAAGTTGTTTTCGTTTCGGAATGTATCATTTTTTTAAATCAAGATTCTAATCCAATCTTTTGTTTTGGGAATGCCTGATAATTTTTTATCAAAATCCTAATCTGATGTTTTCTCTTCGGAATGTCAAATATTTTTCGATCAAAACTCTAATCTTCTAATTTCTTTTCGGAATAACTACTATATTTGAATCAAAATCTAATCATATGATTTCTTAGTAATGTCTCATCTTCATTCAATACCCTAATCCTATGCTTTCATATAGTAATGTCTCCAATTTTTAATCAAAACCCTAATTCTGTGTTTTCTTTTGGAAGTGGCTCGTATCTTTGAATCAAAACTCTAATCCTATGCTTTCTTTTGGAATGTTTGCAAGTTTTGACGCAAAACGCCAATCCTATGATTTCTTTTCTGAATGTCTACTGCTTTTCAAGTTTTAATCAAAACACTAATCCTAAGTTTTCTTATAGTGATGTATGTTATTTTTCAATCAAAGACCTAATAATATGTTTTTCTTTGTGAAATGTTTCATATTTTTTAATCAAAAACCTAATAACAGGTTTTCTTTCAGCAAGTCTCATAATTTTTAATCATAACCCTAACCATAAGTTGTTTTTGCAATGCCTACTATTTTTTAATCAAAACCCTAAATTTCTGTTTTCTTTCAGGATTGTTTGCTATTTTTTAATCAAAATAGTAATCCTATGCTTTCTTTAAGGAATGGCTACTTTTTTTAATCAAAACACTAATCCTATTTTTTCTTATAGTAATGTCTCCTATTTTTCAATCAAAACCCTAATCATATTTTTTTCTTTTTAGAATACCTTACAATTTTCAATCAAAACCCTAATCCTATGTTTTCTTTTCGGAATAGCTCCTATTTTTGAATCAAAACCTTAATCCTATGTTTTCTTTTGGAAATGTACCATATTTATCGGTTTTTAATCAAAACCCTAATTCTATATTTTCTAATAGTAATGTCTCCTATTTTTCTATCAAAACTGTAATTCTATGTTTTCTTTTCAGAATGTCTCCTATTTTGCATGCAAAACCTGAAACCTGTGTTTTTTGTTTTTTTAATGCCTTATATTTTTTAATCAAAACCCCAATCCTAGGTTTTCTTTGGAATGCCTAATATTTTTTAACCAAAACACTAATCTTATATTTTCTTTTGAGAATGGTTGCTATTTTTTTTATTCAACACCCTAATCCTTTGCTTTATATTTTAAATGTCTCATATTTTTCAATTGAAGACCTAATCCTATGTTTTCTTTTAGAAATGCCTACTATATATCAATGAAAACCCTAATCCTATGTTTCATAATGGCTCATATTTTTTAAACAAAATCCTTCATTTTATGTTTTCTTTTAGGAAAGTTTGCTATTTTTTAATCAAAACAATAATCGTATTTTTTCTTTTCGTAATGTCTCATATTTTTTTAATCAAACCATAATCCTATGTTATTTTTTGGAATTACTCCTATTTTACAATAAAAACCCTAATCCTATGTTTTCTTTTGGAAGTGGCTCATATATTTGAATCAAAGTCCTAATCATATATTTTCTTATGGGAATATCGGCTATTTTTGAAGCAAAGCCCTAAACCTATGTTTTGTTTTGGAAATGTCAACTATTTTTTTATTTTTAATAAAAACCGTATTCCTATGTTTCTTATAGTAATGTCTTCTATTTTTTTTTGTCAAAACTCGAATCCTACGCTTTCTTTTCTGAATGTCGCATATTTTTCAATCAGGACCCTATTTGTATGTTTTCTTTTAGCAATTTCTTCTATTTTTGAATAAAAACCGTAACAATATGTTTCCTTTTCAGAATGTCTTCTATTTTTGAATTAAAACCCTAATCCTATGTTTTCCTTTCGAAATGTCTCATATTTTTCGATCAAAGCCCTAATCCCATGTTTTTTTTTCGGAATGTCTACTATTTCTTTAATCAAAATCCCAACCCTATGTTTTCTTATAGTAATATTTCCTATTTTTTATTCAAAATCCCAACCCTATGTTTCTTATAGTATTGTCTTTTATTTTTCATTTAAAAACATAATCTTATGTTTTCTTATAGGAATGTCTCCTATTTTTAAATTGAAAACAAAATTCATTCTTTTCTTTTCAGAATGTTTGCATTTTTTTAATTAAAAACTTAATCCTATGTTTTCTTTTTGGATGTCTCAATTTTTTTGAATCAATACTCTAAAAGCTACCTTATTTTTTTGTCAATCCTCGAAAGGGGTGCGCCTTATGATGCTATAGGCTGCTGTCTGAAGTGAAATAACGGGCTCGGATAAGATAGGATTGTGTGTGCCGGGCCTTTTGGGTGTCCATATTTTGGCTGAGTTCCTCGTAGCGTAGGCTCCTATGGTACGCAGCCATAATATTTTGTTATCTTCTACCACTGCCTGAAATCCAAGCTTCCACACGAGCTCCGGTTCTGCGGCGTGGTGGCAGGACCACTAGGAGATTGGCTTCTCGTTTAGGTAGTGTAAAATCTACGGGGGTCATGCAAATACATAGGCCCCTTCCCTTCTGTCGAGTAGTTAGAAGGCACTTTCCATTCTACGGCCCCTCGGAGCGAATGGTTAGGATGGTAGTACGGGTCCTCTGACTCTGGCTATGTTTTCCTTTCGTAATGCATCCTATTTTTGAATAAAAATCCTAATCCTAAGCTTGGTTGTCAAAATGGTCCCTATTTTTTAATCAAAAAATAATCTTATGTTTTCTTTTGGCAATGTTGCTGTTTTTGAATAAAAAAAAATAATTATATGTTTTCTTTTCATAATGTGACATATTTTTTAGTCAAAAAATAAATCCTAAATATTTTTGGAATGCCACATATGTTTTAATCAAAACCTTAATGCTATGTTTTCTTTTGTGAATGTCTGCTATTTTTGAATCAAAACAATAATACTCTACTTTCTTTTGAAAATGTCCCCTATGTTTGGTTTTGAATCAAAACGCTAATCCTATATTTTCTTATAGTAATGTCTGATATTTTTCAATCAAAACCTTAAACCTATGTGTTTTTATTTTTTTTTTCAGAATGTCTTATAATTTTCAGTCAAAACTCTAATCGTAGGTTTTCATTTTGGAATGTCTCCTATTTTTGAAAATAAATCCTAATCCTATGATTTCTTTCCGAAATACCTCATATTTTTCAATCAAACCCCTAATTCTATGTTTTATATTCGGAATGCCTACTATTTATTAGTCAAACTCAAATCCAATCTTTTCTTATATTAATGTCTCCTATTTGTCATTCAAACCCCTAATCCTATGTTTTCTTATTTTAATGTCTCCTATTTTTCAGTCAAAACACTGATCCCATGTTTCCTTATATAAATGTCTCCCATGTTCCAAGCAAGAACCTAATAATTTCTTTTCTTATCGGAACGTCTGCTATTTTTGAATCAAATGACTAATCCTTGTTTTCTTTTAGGAATGTGTCCCATTTTTTTGTTTTGAATCAAAACCCTAATAGTTTATTTCCTTTTCGGAATGTCTCATTTTTTTAATCAAAACCCTAGTCATATATTTTGTTTTGCGAATCTTGGGCTATGTTTTATTTTTGTAATGCCTCCTCTTTTTGAATAAAAATTGTAATCCTATATTTTTTTTTGGAATGCCTCCTGTTTTTGAATCAAAACCATAATCTTATGTTTTCTTCTAGGAATGCCTACTATTTATTAATCAAAACAATAATCGTATGTTTTCTTTCCGTAATGTCTTATATTTTTTAATCAGGACCATAATCCTAATTTTTTTTAGAATTCCACTTATTTTTTAGACAACACCCTAATCTTGTGTTTTATTTTCGGAATGTCTGCTATTTGAATCAAAATAAAAATTCTAATTTTTTCTTTTGACAATGTCTCATTTTTTTTCAATCAAACCCCTAATACTATATTTTTCTTTTGAAATTGCTTCTATTTTTTAATCAAAACCCCAATCTTATGTTTTTTTTTGGGATTGTCTTCTATTTTTGAATCAAAATCCTAATTCTATGGATTCTTTTTGGAATGTCGACAATTTTTCAATCAAAACCCAAATTCTATGTTTTCTTTTGGGAATGTCTCATATTTTTAAATCAAAACCTTAATCCTAAGTTTTTTTTGGAATGCCTACTATTATTGAATCAAAAACCTAATCTTATTTTTTCTTATACTAATGTCTTCTATTTTTCAATCAAAACACAAATCCTTTGTTTTCTTTTCAAAATGTCTAAATGTCTCCTATCTTTCAATAAAAATCTGAATCCTATGTTTTCTTTTCTTAGTGGGTCATATTTTTGAATTAAAACACTAATTTTATGTTTTCTTTTGACAATGTTTATTCTTTTTGAAGCAAAACCCTAATCTTATATTTTCTTTTCGAAATGTCTCATATTTTTTGGTTTTGAATCAAATCGTAATCCTATGTTTTTTTTTTCAAAATGTCTCCTATTTTCTAGATAAAACCCGAATCTTATGTTTTCTTGTCTTAATGTCTCCCATATATCTATTTTTAGTAAAAACGCTAATCTTATGTTTTCTTTTGGGAATGTTTGCTATTTTTGAATCAAAACAATAATCGTATGTTTTTTCTTTTGGTAATGTCTCATATTTTTTTTAATAAAAACACTAATCTTATGTTTCTTTTTTGGAATGAATTTTATTTTTAAATCAAAACCCTAATCTTATATTTTTATTTTAGGAATGTCTACTAATTTTGAATCAAAACAATAATCCTATGTTTTGTTTTTGAAATGTCTCATATTTTTAAATTGAAACACTAATACTAAGTTTTCTTTTCAGAATGTCTATTACTTTAGAATCGAAACGTAACCGTAAGTTTTCTTAAAGTAATGCCTCCTATTTTTCATTTAAAACTCTAATCCTATTTTCTAATAGTAATGTCTTTTCAATCAAAACCACAATCATATGCTTTCATTTCGCAATGGCTATTATATTTTAATAAAAAAAATAATCCTATGTTTTCTTTTCGTAATGTGTCTTATATTTGAATAGAAATCCTAATTCTATCTTTTCTTTTTAGAATTTCTCCTATTTTTGAATCAACACATTATTGTTATGTTATTTTTTTTGTAATGTCTCCTATCTTTCAGCCAAAACCACAATCCTATGTTTTTTTCATAATGTCTCCTAATTTTGAATAAAAACCCTAACCCTTATCTTATGTTTTCTTTTCTTAATGTCTCATGTTTTTTAATCAAAATACTAATCCTTTATTTTCATTTAGGAATGTCTCTTATCTTTCAATCAAAACCCGAATTTCATGTATTCTTTTCATAATTTCTCCCATTTATCAGTTTCCATATAGTAATGTCTCCTATTTTTCAATCAAAACTCAAGTCTTATGTTTTTTTTTAAATGTCTTATATTTTTAAATCAAAATCCTAATACTATGGTTTCTTGTGAGAATTTCTACTATTTTCTAGTTTATAATAAAAAACCTAATCGTTTTTTTCCTTTCGGAATGTCGGTTTTTTTTCTAATCAAAACCCCAATTTTTTGTTTTCTTTTGGAATGTCTCCTATTCTTCAAACAAAAGACAAATCCTATTTTTCTATTAAGTCAAAACCCTAATATAATATTTTCTTATGATAAGGTCTCCTATTTTTCATTCAAAACCATAATCCTATGTTTTCTTATTGTAATGTCTCCTACTTTCAATCAAAACCCTAATCATATATTTTTTTCGGAGTGCCTACTATATTTCAATGAAAACACTAATCATATATTTTCTTTATGGAATTTCTTCTATTTTTGAATGAAAATCATAATCTTATAGTTTCTTATAGCGATGTCTTCTATTTTCCAATCAAAACCCAAATTCTATATTTTCTTTTCGCAATGTCTTCAATTTCTAAATCAAAACTCTAATCCTACATTTTCTTAAAGTAATATCTCCTATTTTCTCATTCAAAAGCCTAATCTTAAGTTTTTTTTTCTTTATAGTAATGTCTCTAATTTTTCAATCAAAATCTAATCTTATTATTTCTTTTGGCAATATCTCATATTTTTCAGTCAAAACAATAATCCGATGTTTTCTTTTCGTAATGTCTCATATTTTTCAATCTAAACCCTAATCCTATATATTTTTTTCATAATGGCTCCTATGTTTTAATCATAACCCTGATCCTATGTTATATTTTAGGAATGTATATTATTTTTTAATCAAAACCCTAACCCTATGTTTCCTTTGGAAATATCCCCTATTTTTTTGTTTTTATTCAAAACCCAAATATAATGGTTTCCTATACTAATGGCTTCCTTTTTCAATCAAAACCATAATCTTATGTTTTCTTTTTAGAATGTCTGCTATTTTTGAATCAAAACACTAATTCTATAATATTTTTTTTTGCAATATCCAATATTTTTTAATCTAAACCTTAATCTTACATTTTTTGGAGTGCCTCCTAGTTTTTAAACGAAACCCTATGCTTATGTTTACTTTTGGTAATGTCTCCTATTTTTCAATCAAAACAATAATCCCATGTTACCTTTTCGTGATGTCTCATAGTTTTTATATCAAAACCCTAATCTTATGTTTTATTTTAAATCAAACCCCTAATAATTTGTTTCCTTTTCTTTTCCTATGTCTACTATCTTTTGTTTTGGAATGTATGCTATTTTTGAATCAGAACCATAATTGAAATGTGTCCAATCTTTTCTTCAATCCTATGTTTTATTTAGAAATGTCTAATAATTTTTCAATCAAAACCTTATCTATATTTTATTTTTCAAATATCTTCTAGTTTTTAATCGAAACCCTAATCCTATGTTTTTCTTTGCATAATGTGTCCTATTTTTCATTTTTGAATCTAAAACCCTAATCTAATATTTTCTTTTTGGAATGTCTCATATTTTTTAATTAAAACTATAATCCAATGTTTTTTTTTCTTTTTTCTTTCTTTTTTTTTTTGAATGGCTCCTACTTTTGAATCAAACCCTAGTCATATGTTTTTTTTTTTTTGGAAATGTCACCTATTTTTCTGTTTTTATTGAAAACCCCAATTCTATGTTTTCTTATTGTAATATCTTCTATTTTTTAATAAAAAAACTAATCCTATATTTTTTCTATTCGTAATGCTTACTATATTTGAATCAAAACCTAATCCTATGTTTTCTTTTTGGAATGTCTCCTATTTTGCAATGTTTTCTTATTTTAATGTCTCATATTTTTTAATCAAATTTCTAATCCTAAATTTTTATTGTTTTGATTAAAAAACAAGCGACATTCCGAAAATATAGCACAGGATCAGGGTTTTGATTCAAAAATAGTAAACATTATTTAAAAGAAAAATAATATTAGGGTTATCATTAAAAAAAATAGGAGCTATTCCGAAAAAGGCATAATATTAGGGTTTTAATTGAAAAATATGAGGCATTAGAAGAACAAAACATTAGATTAGGGTTTTGTTTCAAAAAATAGCTGACAGCCCTAAAAGAAAACATAAGGTTAATGTTAAATTAAAAAATAGTAGACATTTCAAAAAGAAAATATAGGATTAGGGTTTTATTAAAAAATATGAGACATTTCGAAGAGAAAATATAGGATTAGGGTTTCCATTGAAAAATAGGAAATATTACTCTAGGAAGATATAGGATTAAGGTTTCGAAAAAAAAATAGGAGACATTAGTTTAAGAAAACATAGGTTTGGCTTTTGATTCAAAACTAATAAATAAGTGGCATTAAGAAAAGAAAAACAAGGATAAAGGTTTTGATTAAAAAATAGGAGGCATTCCCAAAAGAAAACATAAAATTAGGGTTTTGGTTCAAATATAGTAGGCATTCTAGAAAGAAAACATAGGATTAGGGTTTTGATTGAAAAATAGGAGACATTATTATAAGAACACATAGGATTAATGCTTTGATTGAAAAATATGAGACATTATAGTGAGAAAAAAATAAGATTAGGGTTTGATTGAAAACTTTGAGACATTTCGAAAAGAAGCAGAGGATTAGTGTTTTGATTCAAAATAAGCAAACATTACTATAATCAAACATTGGATTAGGGTTTTGATTAAAAAAGAAAGGGATATTTTGAAAAGACAACATAGGATTAGGGATTTTATTCAATAATAGGAGATATTCCAAAAAGAAAACATGGAATTTGTGTTTCGATTGAAAAGTAGGAGGCAGTAGTAGAAGGAAACATAAGATTAGGTTTTGATTCAATTGTAGTAGTCATTATGAAAAGAAAACATAGGGTTAGGGTTTTGACTGAAAAGTAGGAGACAATAATATCAGAAAACATACCATTAAGGTTTTGCATGAAAATTGGAGACATTACTATAAGAGAATATAGGATTAGGGTTTTGATTTACAAATAGTAGACATTACCAAACATAGGATTAGGGTTTTAATTCAAATATATTAAGCTTTCCGAAAGGAAAACATAGGATTAGGTGTTTAATTGAAAAATAGGAGACATTATTAGAAAAAAAAATTCATAGGATTAGGTTTTTGATTAAAAAAAGGGGATATTCTATAAAGAAAACATAGGATTAGTGTTTTAATTAAAAAATATGAGACATTCCGAAAAGGAAATATAAGATTAGTGTATTGAATAAAAATTAGTAGACATTCTCAAAACCAAAGATAGGATTTGGGTTTTGTTTTAAAAAAAAGAGACATTCCAAAAAGAATACAAAGTATTATGATTTTGATGCAAAACTAAAAAAATAGGACACATTCTGAAAAGAAAATATAGAATTAAGAGTTTGATTAAAAAATGGTAGACATTCCAAAAAGAAAATATAAGATTAGGATTTTGATTGAAAAATAGGAGACATTGCGCAACAAAAAGATATGTTAGTGTTTTGATTCAAAACTAAAAAATAAGAGACATTAAAAAAAGAAAACATAGGATTTAGGTTTTGATTGAAAGATAGGACACATTAAAAAAACGTCGGATTAGGATTTTGATTGAAAGATAGTAGGCATTCCAAAAACAAACATAGGATTAGGGTTTTGATTGAAAAATAGGAGACATTATTATAAGAACACATAGGATTAATGCTTTGATTGAAAAATATGAGACATTATAGTGAGAAAAAAATAAGATTAGGGTTTGATTGAAAACTTTGAGACATTTCGAAAAGAAGCAGAGGATTAGTGTTTTGATTCAAAATAAGCAAACATTACTATAATCAAACATTGGATTAGGGTTTTGATTAAAAAAAAAAAGGGATATTTTGAAAAGACAACATAGGATTAGGGATTTTATTCAATAATAGGAGATATTCCAAAAAGAAAACATGGAATTTGTGTTTCGATTGAAAAGTAGGAGGCAGTAGTAGAAGGAAACATAAGATTAGGTTTTGATTCAATTGTAGTAGTCATTATGAAAAGAACACATAGGGTTAGTGTTTTGACTGAAAAGTAGGAGACAATAATATCAGAAAACATACCATTAAGGTTTTGCATGAAAATTGGAGACATTACTATAAGAGAATATAGGATTAGGGTTTTGATTTACAAATAGTAGACATTACCAAACATAGGATTAGGGTTTTAATTCAAATATATTAAGCTTTCCGAAAGGAAAACATAGGATTAGGTGTTTAATTGAAAAATAGGAGACATTATTAGAAAACAAATTCGTAGGATTAGGTTTTTGATTGAAAAAAGGGGATATTCTATAAAGAAAACATAGGATTAGTGTTTTAATTAAAAAATATGAGACATTCCGAAAAGGAAATATAAGATTAGTGTATTGATTAAAAATTAGTAGACATTCTCAAAACCAAAGATAGGATTTGGGTTTTGTTTTAAAAAAAAAGAGACATTCCAAAAAGAATACAAAGTATTAGGATTTTGATGCAAAACTAAAAAAATTGGACACATTCTGAAAAGAAAATATAAAATTAAGAGTTTGATTAAAAAATGGTAGACATTCCAAAAAGAAAAGATAAGATTAGGATTTTGATTGAAAAATAGGAGACATTGCGCAACAAAAAGATAGGTTAGTGTTTTGATTCAAAACTAAAAAATAAGAGACATTAAAAAAAGAAAACATAGGATTTAGGTTTTGATTGAAAGATAGGACACATTAAAAAAACGTCGGATTAGGATTTTGATTGAAAGATAGTAGGCATTCCAAAAACAAACATAGGACTAGGGTTTTGATTGAAAAATAGGAGACATTATTATAAGAAAACAAAGGATTAGTTTTTACAATAAAAAATAGGAGA
This sequence comes from Dioscorea alata, assembly GCA_020875875.1. NCBI lineage: Eukaryota > Viridiplantae > Streptophyta > Magnoliopsida > Dioscoreales > Dioscoreaceae > Dioscorea > Dioscorea alata. Next base: position 20,044,349 of record CM037020.1, on the reverse strand, counting down.
CATAACTATAAGAAAACATAGGATTAATATTCTGATTAAAAAAGTAGTAGACATTCAAAAAGGGAAACATTACTATAAGAAATCATAGGATTATGGTTTTGATTAAAAACCAAAAAGTAAGGTACTTTTACAGAAGAAAACATAGGATAAGAGTTTTGATTCAAAAATATTAGACACTGCTAAATAAAAAACATAAGATTAGGGCTTTTGTTAAAAAATATGAGGCATTACCAAAAAAAACTTAGGATTAGGATTTTAATTATAAAGTACGAGACATTACGAAAAGAAAACATACGATTATTGTTTTGATTTAAATATAGCAGTCATTACGAAAAGAAAACAAAGTATTAGGGTTTTGATTCAAAATAAATGGCATCCCCAAAAGAAATATAGGACAACGGTTTTGATTCAGAAATAGCAAACAGTCCTAAAAGATAACATAAGATTAGCATTTTGATTGAAAAATAGTAGACATTCTAAAAAGAAAGCATAGGGTTAGGGTTTGATTGAAAAATAGGAAACATTACTATATGAAAACATAGGATGAATGTTTTTGATTAAAAAATAGTAGACATTAAGAAAAGAAAACATAAGATTTGAGTTTTGATTGGAAGATAGTAGACATTCCAAAAAAGAAAACATAGTATTAGGATTTTATTCAAAAATAGCACGCACTACGAAAATAAAACATAAGATTAGGGGTTTGATTAAAAATATGAGACATTCCAATTAAAAACCCTAATCCTATGTTTTCAATCAAAACATTAATATAAGTAAACATTGGATTATAGTAATGTCTCCTATCTTTCAATCAAAACCGTAATCCTATGTTTTCTTTTTGAAATGTCTCATATTTTTCAATCAAAACCCTAATCATATGTTTTCTTTTCAGAATGTCTACTATCTTTCAATCAAAACACTAACCCCATGTTTTCTTATGTTAATGTCTCATATTTTTCAATCAAAATCCTAATACTATATTTTTTTTTTCTGAATGCCAACTATATTTGAATCAAAACACTAATCCTATATTTTCTTTTAGCAATATCAACTGTCTTTCAATCAAAATACTAATCCTTTGTTTTCTTTTCGGAGCGTGACCTATTTTGCAGTTTTGAATCAAAACACTAATCCGTTGTTTTCTTTTCAGAATATCTAATACATTTTAATCAAAACCATAATCCTTTCTTTTCTTTTCGGAATGTCTACTATTTTTAATCAAAACCCTAATCTTATTGTTTCGTTTTGGAACGCCTACTATATTTCAATCAAAACCCTAATACTATGTATTCTTTTTGAAATGTCTGTTATTTTTTATTCAAAATCCTAATCCTATGATTTTTTTCGGAATGCGTCGTATTTTTCAGTTTTAAATCAAAACCATAATTCTTTGTTTTCTCTTCGGAAAATCTCATTTTTTTTAATCATAACAATAATCCTATGTTTTTTTTAGAAATGTCCCTTATTTCTTCGTTTTTCATCAAAACTCTAATCCTGTGTTTTCTTTTTGAAATGTCTCATATTTTTTAAAAAAAGGAGACATTCGCAAAAGAAAACATTTCTTATCCAATCTTTGAATCAAAACCCGAATCCCATGTTTTGTTTTCAAAATGTCCACTATTTTTAGGTTTTTAATCAAAACACAAATCCTATGTTTTCTTTTCGGAATGTCTCATATTTTTCAGTTAAAACCATAATTATTTTTTCTTCTCAAAATGTCTACTATTTTTTTAATCAAAACCCGAGTCATATGTTTTCGTATGATAATGTCTCCTATTTTTCAATCAAAACCCTTGTTCTTTATTTTCTTTTCAAAATGCCACATATTTTTCAGTCAAAACCTTAATCCTATGATCTCTTTTTTTTGAATGCCTACTATTTTTTAATCAAAATAATAATCCTATGTTTTCTTATATTAATGTCTTCTATTTTTAAATCAAAACCCTAATAGTATATTTTATTTTCAAAATGTCGACAATTTTTTTATTCAAAGCCCTACTCCCATGTTTTATTTTCAGAATATCTCATTTTTTCAATAAAAACCCTAATCCTAAGTTTTATTTTTCAAATACCTACTGTTATTTTATTCAAATCCATAATCCTATGTTTTCTTTTCACAATGTGTCTTATTTTTCATTTTTGAGTCAAACCCCAAATCCTTTGTTTTCTTTTTGGAATGCCTCATTTTTTTTTAAATAAAAAAATAATACTTTGTTTTCTTTTGGAAATATCACTTATTTTCGGATTTTTAATGAAACTCTAATCCAATGTTTTCTTTTCGAAATGTCTTATATTTTTGGAAAAAAAGACATTTCCAAAATAAAACATCACTAATCCTATCTTTCAATCAAAACCTGAACACTATATTTTCTTTCAAAAATGTCCCCAATTTTTATTTTCAGAATGTCTCATATTTTTCAATGAAACCCCTAATACAATGTTTTCTTTAAGGAATGTCTACTATTTTTTAATTAAAACCCTAATCCTATGTTTTGTTATATTAATGTCCTATTTTTCAACAAAACCGTAATCCTATGTTTTATTTTTAGAATGTCTCCTATCTTTCAATCAGAACCAGAAATTTTTTTTTTTAATGTCTCCTATTTATCAGTTTTGAATTAAAAACCTAAGCTATGTTTTATTTTCAGAATGTCTCCTATTTTTCAATAAAAAAACCTAATATTTTCTTTTCTTTTCGGAATGTTTGCAACTTTTGAATCAAAAAAATAATCCTATGTTTTCTTTTCAAAATGTGTCCTATTTTAGAATTTTGTATCAAAAACCTAATCCTTTGTTTTCTTTTCGGAGCATCTCAGTTTTTGAATCAAAACACTAATCTATCTTTTGTTTTGAGAATCTCTGCAATTTTTTTATCAAAACCCTAATCATATGTTTTTTTTTTAAGAATACCTCCTATTTTTGAATAAAAATTCTAATCCTATTTTTTTCGGAATGTCTACTATCTTCCAAGCAAAAACCGAATCCTTTGTTTTCTTTTTTCATAATGTCTCATATTTATCAATTTTGATTCAAAAACCTAATCCTTTATTTTCATTTCGGAATGTCTACTATTTTTTTATCAAAACAATAATCCTATGTTTTCTTTTCATAATGTCTCATATTTTTGAATCAAAATACTAATCCTATATTTTTTTGGAATGACTTGTATTTTTGAATCAAAACCAGAATCCTATGTTTTTCTTGTTAATGTTTGTAATTTATAAATCAAAACCCTCGTCCCATGTTTTCTTTTCAGAATGTCTACTACTTTGGAATCAAAATCCTAATCCTATGTTTTTCTTATAATAATGTGTCCCATTTTTATTTTTGAATCAAAACCCTAATCTTGTGTTTTTTTCTTTTCCTAATGCCTGTTATATTTGTAACAAAACAATAACCCTATGTTTTCTTTTCATAATGCCTATTATATTTGAAGCAAATCACCAATCCTATGTTTTCTTTTCAGAATATCTCCAATCTTTCAATCAAAACCCGAATCATATATTTTCTATTCTTAGTGTCTCCTATTTATTATTTTCGAATAAAAGCCGGAACTTGTGGTTTCTTTTCGGAATGTCTCCTATTTTTCAACCAAAAACCTAATCCTTTCTTTTCGTTTTGGAATGTCTACTATTTTTTATTCAAAACCCTAATCTTATTTTTTTCTTATCGGAAATTGTCCTATTTTTCAGTTTTGAATTAAAACAAAAATCCTTTGTTTTCTTTTCGGAATGTCTCATTTGTTTAAATCAAAACCATAATCTTATCTTTTGTTTTTGAAATCTTAGCTAATTTTTAATCAAAACCCTAATCCAATGTTTTCTTTTCATAATGCCTATTATGTTTGAATAAAATTCATAATCTTATGTTTTCTTCAAGGAATAGCTTCTATTTTTGAATCAAAACCCTAACCTTATGTTTTATTTTGGGATTGGCTACTATTTTTTAATCAAAATAACAATCATATGTTTCCATTTTGTAACGCCTCATATTTTTTAATCAAAACATTAATCCTAAGTGTTTTTTTGGAATGCCTCCTATTTTTTAATCAAAACACTATTCTTATGTCATTTTTGGGACTGTCTGCTATTTTTGCATAAAACAATATTCCTACATTTTCATTTCGTAATGTCTCATATTTTTCAATCAAAACCATAATCCTTTGCTTTCTTTTTGTAGTGGCTCCGATTTTTTAATGAAAACCCTAACCCTTTGTCTCCTATTTTTTGGTTTTTAATCAAAATCCTAATCATATGTGTTTTTTTCGAAATGTCTTATATTTTTCAATCAAAACCCTAATCATATGTCTTCTTTTCGTAATTTCTCATATTTCATTAATAAAAAATATAATCCTAAGCTTTTTTTGTAATGCCTTTTATTTTTTAAAAATACATTAATCTTGTGTTTTCTTTTGACAATGTCTGTATTTTTTAATCAAAACAATAATCTTTGGTTTTTTACTTTTCATAATGTCTCATACTTTTCAATCAAAACCCTAATAACATGTTTTCCTTTTGTAATGGCTGTTATTTTATAACCAAAACGCTAATCCTATGTTTTCTTATAATAATGTCTTCTATTTTAAATCAAAACGCTAATCCTATGTTTTCTTTTCTTAATATCTCTAATTTTTTAGTGTTCAGTCAAAACCCTATTTCTATGTTTTCTTTTCGAAATGGCTACTATATTTGAATTAAACCCTAATCCTATGTTTCCTTTTATAAATGTCACCTATTTTTCAATCAAAAGACTAATCCTATGTTTTTTTTTTTTTGAATACCTACTATATTTGAATCAAAACCATAATCTGATATTTTCTTTCTGGAATGTCTCATATTTTTCAATCAATACACTAATCCTCTATTTTATTTTTGTAATGCCTCCTATTTTCAATCAAAACCCTTATTCTAAGTGTTCTTTTTGGAATGTCTACAATTTCTTAATAAAATCCCTAATCCTATGTTTCTTATAGTAATGTTTCATATTAGTCAATCAAAACTCTAACCTTATATTTTCTTTTCGGAATACTACTATATCTGAATTAAAACCGTAATTCTATATTTTTTTCTCGGAATGTCTACTATTTTTGAATCTACACCCTAATCCTATATTTCTTATAGTAATGTCTTCTATTTTTTATTTTCAACCCTAATCCTATTTATTCTTATAGAAATGTCTCATATTTTTCAATCAAAACCCTAATCCTATGTTTTCTTTTCAGAATGCCTCCTAATTTTCAAGCAAAACACTAATTCTATGTTTTCTTTTTTGAATGCCTCCAATTTTTGAATAAAAACCTTGATCTTAAGTTTTCTTATGGAAATGCTAACTATTTTTTAGTTTTTAATTAAAACCCAAATCCCATGTTTGATTACTGTAATGTCTCCTATGTTTCAATCAAAAGCCTAATCCTATGTTTGCTTTTCGAAATGTCTCATATTTTTCTTTCAAACCATTAATCCTATGTTTTCTTTTTGGAATGTCTACTATTTTTTAATCAACACCCAAATCCAATTTTTCCTTATAACAAAATGTCTCCTATTTTCATTCAAACACTAATTCTATATTTTCTTTTAGCAATGTGTCCTATTTCTTTTAATAAAAACCCTAATCATATGTTTTCTTTTCGGAATGCCTAATATATTTGAATCAAAACCCTAATCCTATTTTTTTTTTTCTTCAAAATGTCTCATATTTTTCAATTAAAACCTTAATTACTAATTTTGAATGAAAGCTCTAATGCTATGGTTTCTTTTCTAATTATCTCTGATTTTACAAATTTGAATGAAAACCCTTATCGTATGTTTTTTCAGAATGTGTCATATTTTTCAATAGAAACTATGATAATATGCTTTATTTTCGAAATGTCTCCTATTATGAGTAGAAATCCTAATCCTTATTCTATGATTTCTTTTCATAATGTTTCCTATTTTTTAATAAAAACACTAACCCTTAGTTTTCTTTTCAGAATGTCTCATATTTTTCAATCAAAACAATAATCCTATATTTTCTGTTGGGAACATGTGCTATTTTTTAATCAAAACCCTAATTGTATGTATTCTTTTCGCAATGTCTCATATTTTGTGGTCTAAAACATAATCATATGTTCACTTTTGGAAATGGCTTCTATTTTTCAATCGAAACCTGAATCCTATGTTTTTTCTTTTCTGAATGTGCCCTATTTTTTCCGTTTTGAATCAAACCCTGATCCTTTGTTTTCTTTTTTTTTGGAATGTCTCATTTTTTATAATAAAAAAAAATCTAATTCTATCTTTTGTTTTGGGAATCTTGGGCTATATTTTTTTTTTTTCTGTAATGAGTCATATTTTTTGATAAAAATCCTAATCCTATGTATTCTTTTCAAAATATCTACTATTTTTTTTTAAAAACCCTAAAGAAAACATAGCAGGCATTTAAAAAAAAAAAAAAATAGGATTAGGATTTTTATTCAAAAATAGGAGGCATTAAGTAATAAAAATATAAGATTTGGGTTTTGATTAAAAATTAGCAGAGATTCTCAAAACAAAACAAGAATTAGGCCTTTGATTAAAAATAAAAAAAAGAGATATTCCAAAACGAAAATAAAGTATTAAGGTTTTATTTTATAATATAGTAGACATTACGAAAAGAAAAGATAGGATCAAGGTTTAGATTAAAAAATAGGAGATATTCCAAAAGGAAAACAAAGGACTAAGGTTTTGATTCAAAAAATAGGACACATTATGAAAAAAAAAACATAGGATTAGGGTTTCATTTAAAAAATAGCAGGCATTCTGCAAAGAAAAGAAAGGATTAGATTTCTTGTTGAAAAATAAGCACATTTCCAAATGGAAATATAGTATTTGGATAGGAGACATTACTATTTTTACAATCAATATAGGAGACATTACTATAAGAAAGCATAGAATTAGGGCTTTGATGAAAAATAGAAATATAAGTGTTATTACAAAAACATAGGATTAGGGTTTTGATTCAAAAAGAGCAGATATTCCCAAAGAAAACCTAGAATTAAGGTTTTTATTAAAAAATAAGAGTCACCCTGAAAAGAAAACATAAGATTAGAATTTTGATTTGAAAATATGTAACATTACGTAAAGAAAACATAGGATTATTGTTTTGGTTAAAAAATAACAGACATTAGCAAAAGAATACATTAGATTAGGTTTTTGATTAACAAATAGGAGGCATTCCGAAAAAAAAACTTAGGACTAGTGTTTTGTTGGAAAAATATGAGACATTGCAAAAGGAAAACATGCAATTATTGTTTTGGTTCGAAAATAGCAGATATTCCAAAAAAAAACATAAGATTAGGGTTATGCTTCAAAATTGGGAGGAATTTAGTAAAGAAAAGATAGGATTAGGGTTTTTATCAAAAATAGGAGGCATGACGAAAAGAAAATATAGGATTAGGTTTTTGATTAAAAATTATCAGATATTTCAAAAACGAAAGATAGGATTGGGGTTTTGATTAAAGAAAAATAAGACATTCATAAAAGAAAATAAAGGATTAGGGTTTAATTCAAAACTGAAAAAAATAGGATACATTCTGAAAAGAAAACAAAGGACTAAGGTTTTGATTCAGAAAGAGCAGATATTCCGAAAAGAAAAGAAAGGATTTTTTATTAAAAAATAGGAGACATTCTGAAAAGAAAACATATGTCAGGGTTTTGATTCAAAATTGATAAATAGGACAACATAAGAAAAGAAAACAAAGGTTAGGGTTTTGATTCAAAATTGATAAATAGGAGACAGTAAGAAAAAAAAAATAGGATTTGGATTTTGATTGAAAGATAGGAGGCATTCCGAAAAAAAAAATATGATTAAGGTTTTGATTCAAATACAATAGGCATTCCAAAAGAAAACATAAAATTGGGGCTTGGATTTGAAAAATAAGAGGCATTACTATAAGAAAAAAAATATGATTTGGGTTTTGATTCAAAAAATGGTATACATTCTAAAAATAAGACATTGGATTAAGGGTTTGATTGAAAAATATGAGATATTTCGAAAAATAAACATAGCATTAGTGTTTTGATTACAAGATAGTATACATTACTATAATAAAACAAAGGATATGGGTTTTTTTTAAAAACTGAAAAATAGGGGACATTTACGAAAGAAAACATAGAATTATAGTTTTGACTAAAAAATAGCACACATTCCCAAAAGAAAAGATAGGATTAGAGTTTTCATTAAAAAATAGGAGCTATCCCCAAATGGAAACATAGGATTAGTGTTTTAATTGAAAAATATGAGGCATTATGAAAAGAAAACATAAGATTATTATTTTGATTCAAAAGTAGCAGACATTTGATGAGTGCATTTTATATCATGTTTTCATGCCCTTTACTCTATTCTTTCAGTCGTCATTTAGCATATTTTTGTGTATAATTGGTGCTATTCAAGGTATGATGTTCATTGTGTAGGAATTGTTGGCCTGAATCATTTTATGAGTGAAACTGTGTGTGTGTCATGCATGTTCAACAACCAAGGGAAAAGAACTAGCTGAGACGGGCAGGACAAGGCCGTGTCCGATTCGTTGCAAATCCCAGCCTAGAAAGCAAGCTAGCAAAATCATGACATCGGAGTGTCCCAGGCAGAACACGGTCACCACACGCCCGTAGCCATGCCGCTGTGAGTCTCAAGAAAAACCTCTTCAAGAGTGACACGGGTACAGTGATAGTTACACTGGCGTGTAACAGTTGACACGGGGATTGCACAACCATGCTCATGATGCTGCAAATCTCAGGAGTTTTACTCAATGAATCCTCAGAAAAGTACTCGGTCTGAACACGACCGTGTCCAGACCGTGTCAAGCCCCAAAACTCCCTTTTTAACTCCAGATTTTAGGGTTTCTTTCTCATCTTTGTTCGGAGACTCTTCTCTCCACCTGGAGAACATTGATGAAATCGAAGATCAAGCTTCACCACACCACCTAAGGAGACCAAGGACGAGTCGGAGGCACCATGAGAGGTGGGGTTAGCTTAAGCTCTTGGCAAGGAAGGTCATCCAGTATATAGAAGGGAGTCATGTCTTCCTTTTGTTGTTCTTTCATTATTCTTTCCTTGTTGTACCTTCCCATGAGGGGCTAACTGACCATAGTGCCCTGATGTTTGAGAACTTAGATGAATTGTAATGCTTATACACTTGTCTGTATTTGTTCTACGGAGTTCTAACTGATGCTTGTGTTTAATCTTGTGTTGTATAACACGATGTGTTTGATTTACACAGTTGCTATGGTAAAACTCGGTGCGTAGCTTACGTGCGAGAGACACAAAGTTATCTTAGCAAAACTCGGTGTACTTGAGAAATCATAGATGCAACATATATTTTCCTTTCGTAATGCCTACTATATTTGAATCAAAATCTAAATCCTATGTTTTCTGATAGTAATGTCTCCTATTTTGTAATCAAAACCCTAATGCTTTGTTTTGTTTTTTCAGAATCACTCCTATCTTTGAATCAAAAACCCAATCTTTTCTTTTCTTTTCTTTTCAGAATGTTTGCAATTTTGAATCAAAACATAATCCTTTGTTTTCTTTGGGAAAAGTCCTATATTTTCAAATTTTAAATAAAAAACCTAATCCTATGTTTTATTATAGTAATTAGACATTTTGTAAAGAAAACAAAGTATTAGTTTTTTGATTAAAAAATAGCAGGCATTCCCAAAAAAAACATAAGATTACTGTTTTGATAAAAAAGTATGAGGCATTATGAAAAGAAAACATAGTATTAGGATTTTTATTCAAAAGTCAGAAGCATTACGAAAAGAAAATAAATGATTAGTGTTTTGATTAAAAATTAGCAAATATTCCAAAAACAAAAAATATTATTAGGGTTTTGACAAAAAAAATGAGACATTACGAAAAGGAAAAAATGATTAGGGTTTTGATTCAAAACTGAAAAATAGAACATATTCCGAAAATAAAACATAGGATTTAAGTTTTGATTTAAAAATAACAGACACTCAAAAGAGAAAAGAAAGGATTAGGTTTTTGATTGAAAAATAGGAGACATTCGGAAAAGAAAACATAGGTTAGGGTTTTGATTCAAAATAGGTAAATAGGTAACATTAATAAAAAAAAAACATAGGATTTTGATTGAAAAATATAGTAGCATTCCAAAAAGAAAAGATAAGATTAAGGTTTAGATTGAAAAATATAAGACATTGCTAAAAGAAAACATAGGATTAGGGTTTCATTCAAAAATAGTAGACATTCCGGAAAGATAATGTAGAATTAGGGTTTTGATTGAAATATAGTAGGCATTCAAAAAAAAAACATAGGATTGGAGTTTTGATTGAAAAAATGAGATATTTCAAAAAGAAAACATAAGATTACGGTTTTAAGTAAAAAATAGTAGGCATTCCAAAAATTAAAACATAGGATTAGGGTTTTAATTGAAAAGTATGAGACATTACGGAAGAAAATATAGGATTATTGTTTTAATTCAAAAATAGCAGACATTCACAAAAGAAAATTATAAGAATAGCGTTTTGATTAAAAAATAGGAGGCATTCGGGGAAAAAAAACTTTGGGTTAGGCTTTTGATTATAAAATTTGAGACATTACAAAAAGTAAACATACGATTCTTGTTTTTATTCAAAAATAGTAGGCATTCCAAAAAGTAAACAAAGAATTAAAATTTTGATTTAAAAACAGGAGGCATAATAAGAAGTAAACATAAGATTAGAATTTTTATTCAAAAATAGGAGGCATTACGAAAAGAAAACATACGATTAGGTTTTTTATTAAAAATTATAGAGATACGCAAAACAAAAGATAGGATTAGTATTTTGATTAAAAAAATTGAGGCATTACTAAAAGAAAACAAGGATTAGGGTTTTCATTCAAAACTGAAAAATATGACACATTCAAAAAAGAAAACATCGAATTAGTGTTTCAATTAAAAAAACAGCAAACATTCAATAAAGAAAAGAAAAGATTAGGTTTTGGATTGAAAATTAGTGTCTATAAGAAATCATAGGATTATGGTTTTTATTGAAAAATAGCGGACATTATTATAAGAAAAACACAGGATTTGGGTTTTGAATGAAAAACAGGGAACATTACTATAAGAAAACAAAGGATTATGGGTTTTATTCAAAAATAGTAGACAATCCGAAAAGAAAACATATGATTAGGGTTTTGATTGATAAATATAAGACATTTCGAAAAGAAAACATAGGTTAAGGGTTTTCATTACAAAAATATGACATTACTAAAATAAAACATAGGAGTAGGATTTTTTCAAAAATAGGAGACATTGCGAAAAGAAAACATACAATTAGGGTTCTGATTGGAAAATATGAGATATTACAAAAAAAAAAAAAAAAAAAAAAAAAAGAGGATTAGGGTTTTGATTGAAAAATATGAGACATTATTATATGAAAACATTCAAAAACTAAAAAATAGTGGACATTTCCAAAAGAAAACATAGGTTTAGGGTTTTAATTAAAAATAACATATATTCTTAAAAGAAAACACAGGAATAGGGTTCTAATTTAAAAATAGGAGCCATTCCGAAGAGAAAATATGGTATTAGGGTGTTGATTGAAAAGTATGAGACATTACGAAAAGAAAACATTGGATTATTGTTTTGATACAAAAATGGTAGACATTCGCAAAAGTAAACACAAGATTAGGGTTTTGATTAAATAATAGGATGTATTCCAAAAAAAACTTAAGATTAGGGTTCTGATTAAACAAATACGAGGCATTGCGAAAGAAAAAAAAAAGAAGATTAGGGTTTTAATTCAAAAGTAGGATCCATTCAAAAGAAAAAGTAAAGGATTAAAGTTTTGACAGAAAAATATGAGACATTCTGAAAAGAAAAACAAAGGATTAGAATTTTGATTCAAAAAAAGGAGCCATTCTGAAAAGAAAATATAGGATTAGGGTTTTAATTCAAAAATAGCGGGCATTCCAAATAGAAAACATAGGATTTAGGCATTGATTCAAAAGTAGGACCCATTTCAAAAAGTAAACATATGATTAGAGTTTTGATTGAAAGAAATGAGACATTACGAAATGAAATCATAGGATTAGGGATTAAAAAAATAACTGACATTCCCAAAAGAAAATATAAGGTTTTGGTTTTGATTAAAAATAGCAGACACTTTGAAAAGAAAATAGAGGTTTAGGGGTTTTTTTAATTGAAAAATATGAGACATTTCGAAAACCAAACATTGGATTGAAGTTTTGATTGAAAAGTAGTACACATTACTATAAGAAAACATAGGATTAATGTTTTGATGAGAAACCAAAAAATAGAGGACATTTAAAAAAGAAAAATTAGGATTAGTGTTTTAATTAAAAATAGCAGATATTACAAAAGGAATACATATGATTAAGTTTTTTATTCAAAAATAGGAACCATTGCAAAAAGAAAACATACGATTAAAGTTTTGATTGAAAAATATGAGACATTATGAAAAAAAAATATATGATTATTGTTTTGATTAAAAAAATAGGACACATTCACAAAAGAAAAATTAAGATTAGTGTTTTTATTAAAAAATAGGAGGCATTAAAAAAAACTTAGAATTAGCATTTTGATTAAAAAGATGAGATATTATGAAAACAAAACATACGATTATTGTGTTGGTTCAAAAATAGCAAGCATTCCCAAAAAAAAAAACATAAGATTATTATTTTTATTCATAAATTGGAGGCATTGTGAAAAGAAAACATAGGACTAGGATTTAATTCAAAATAGGAGCCATTACAAAAAGAAAACACAAGCTGAGATTCCCAAAATAAAAAATAAGATTATGGTTTTCATTAAAAAAATGAGATATTCTGAAAAGAAAACAAAAGAATATGGTTTTGATTAAAAACTAAAAAATAGCAAACATTCCAAAAAGATAACATAGGATTGTGTTTTTGATTAAAAAATAGCACACTTTCTTAAAAGAAAAGAAAGGATTAAGTTTTTTTCCCCCAAAAATAGGAGACATTCCGAAAACAAAACATAGATCAGGGTTTTGATTCAAAATTGATAAACAGGAGACATTCCAAAAAGAAAACATAGAATTAGGATTTTGATTAAAAAATATGAGACATTACTATGAGAAAACATAGGATTAGAGTTTTGATTGAAAATAAGACACGTTACTATAAAAAAACACAACATTAATGTTTTGAATGAAAAATAGGAAACATTACTATTAGAAAACATAGTAATAGTGTTTTGATTAAGAAATAGTAGACATTCGGAAAAGAAGGCATAGGATTAGGGTTTTGATTAAAAAGTATGAGACATTTAAAAAAAAATCATAGGATTATGGTTTGGATTCAAAAATAGTATATATGACAATAATAAAACATAGGATTTGGAGTTTGATTAAAAATGCAAAAAACAAAAGACATTTCCAAAGGAAAACATAGGATTAGGGTTTTTATTCAAAAGTAGGACACATTCCGAGAAAAAAACATAGAATTAGTGTTGTGATTGAGAAATTGATGTCATTCGGGGAAAAAAACATGGGATTACGGTTTTGATTCAAATATAGTAGGTATTATGAAAAGAAAATATAGGATTAGAGTTTTTATTCAAAAATAGTATGCATTCCGAAAAGAAAGCATAGGATTAGAGTTTTTATTCAAATATAGTACGCATTAAAAAAACATAGGATTATGGTTTTGATTGAATAATAGGAGACATTATGATAAGAAAATATTGGGTTAGCATTTTGATTAAAAAAGAGTAGGTATTCGGAGTAAAAAAAAAAAAATAGGATTAGTGTTTTAATTGAAAAATAAGAGGGATTCCTAAAGGAAACATAGGATTAGGGTTTTTATTTAAAAATATGAGGCATTTTGAAAAGAAAACATAGGCTTAGGGTTTTGATTAAAAATTAGCAGATATTCCCAAAAATAAAGATAGGATGTGGGTCTTCAGTCGAAAAATGAGACATTTTGAAAAGAAAACAAAGGACAAGGGTTTTGATTCAAAACTAAAAAATAAAACACATTCCCAAAAAAATGTAGGACTAGAGTTTTGAATAAAAAGTAGCAGACATTCCGAAAAGGAAGAATGGACTAGGTTTTTGATTATAAAATAGAAGACATTCTGAAAAAAAACATTAATCAGTGTTTTGATTCAAAAATGAGAAATAGAAGACATTAAAAAAACAGAAACTATAGGATTTAGGTTTTCATTGAAAGATAGGAGACATTCCGAAAAGAAAACATCGAATTATTGTTTTGATTGAAAGATACTTGCCATTCCGAAAAAAAAATATATGATTAGGGTTTTGATTGAAAACTAGGAGACATTACTATAAGTAAACTTAGGATTAGCATTTTCAATAAAAAAAACATGGAGTCACAACCATAAGAAAATATAGGTTAGGGATTTCATTCAAAATACTAGACATTCGGAAAAGAAAACATAGGATTAGTGTTTTGATTGAAAAATATGAGACATTTCAAAAAGAACACATAGGATTAGTGTTTTTAGTGAAAAATATGAGATATTTTGAAAAGAAAACATACGATTAGGATCTTGATTAATTACCGAAAAATAGGATTATGGTGCCAAAATAGAAAATGAATTATGGTTTTGATTTAAAAATAGCATATATTTCCAAAAGAAAACATAAGATTAGGGTTTTGATTAAATAATATAAGGCATACAAAAAAAACTTAGGATTAGGATCTTGGTAAAAAAAGATGAGACATTACAAAAAAAAAACATATGATTATTGTTTTGATTCAAAATAGCAGACATTCGTAAAATAAAACATAGAGTTAGGGTTTTCATTAAAAAATAACAGCATTTTGAAAATAAAACATAGGATTAGGGTTTTGATTGAAGATAAGGAGACATTACTATAAGGAAACATAGGACTAGGGTTTTAATTATAAAATAGCATACATTAAGAAAGGGAAACAAGGATTTGGGTTTTGATTGAAAGATAGTAGATATTCTGAAAAGAAAACATAGGGTTAAGATTTTTATTCAAAACTAGGAGGCATTACGAAAAGAAAACATAAGATGAATGTTTTAATTAAACATTTCAGACATTCCAATCAAGAACCCTAATCCTATATTTTCAATTATAACATTACTCTAAGAAAACATAGGATTAGGATTTTGATTAAAAAACAAAAAATAGGTTATATTTGCAAAAGAAAACATAGTATTAGTTGTTTGATTCAAAAGTAGTAGACATTCTCAAAAATAAAACATAGTATAAGGGATTTGATTCAATAATAGCAGCCATTCGGAAAAGAAAACGTAGGATTAGGGTTTTGACAGAAATTTATGAGACATTGCAAAAAAAATTAAGATAGGGTGTTGATTAAAAAAGATGAAACATTATCAAAGTAAAACATACAATTATTTTTTTTATTAAAAAATAGCAAACATTCCCAAAAGAAAACATAAGATTAGGTTTTTAAATCAAAAACCTAATTTAAGGTTTTTTTTTTTGAAATGTCCCCTATTTTTCAGTTTTTGATCAAAACCCTAATCTTCTGTTTTATTTTCGTAATTGCTCATATTTTTTTATTAAAACCCTAATCCTATGTTTTCTTGTCAGAATTCCTCCTATTTTTAAATCAAAGCCCTAATCTTCTGTAATCTTTTGGGTATGTTTACTATTTTTGAATCAAAATAATAATCATATGTTTTCTTTCTGTAATATCTCATATTTTTAGGTTTTTAATCAAAATACTAATTTTATGTTTTCTCATAGCAATGTCTCATATTATTTAATCAAAACACTAATCCTATATTTTCTTTTCCAAAATATAAGATTAGGTGTTTGATTTAAAAATAGGAGACATTAAAATATATGAGACATTTCCAAAAGAAAACATAGGATTAGTTGTTCGATTATAAAATTGTAGACATTCCCAAAAGAAAAAATATAGGATTAGTGTTTTGATTCAAAACAGATAAATAGGGGACATTATGAAAAAAACATAGAATTAGTATTTTTCATAATGTCCCCTATTTATCTGTTTTGAATCAAAACACTAATCCTATATTTTTCCTTTTGGGAATGTCTACAATTTTATAATCGAACAACTAATCCTATGTTTTCTTTTGGAAATGTCCCCTAAATAGACGACATAAAGAAAAGAAAACATAAGATTAGGGTTTTAAATCAAAATAAGTAAACGTTTTGAAAAGAAAACATACAATTATGGTTTTAATTCAACAACAGGAGATAATCCCAAAAGAAAACATATGATTAAGGTTTTGATTAAAAAATAGGAAACATTCTAAAAAAAAATTAAGGTTAGGGTTTTGATTGAAAAATAGGAGACATTAGTATAAGAAAATAGAGGATTAGGTTTTTATTTCAAAAATTGTAGCCATTCGTAAATGAAAACAAAGGATTAGTGTTTCTGTTCAAAATAAGCAAAGATCCCCAAAACAAAAGATTAGAGACATTACTATAAGAAAACATAGGATTAGGGTTTCTTTTGTGAATATGTTTACTTTTCAAAATGTCTGCTATTTTTGAATCAAAACTCCAATCATATGTTTTCTTTTGGGAATGTCCCCTATTTTTTGGATTTTAATCAAAACCCTAATCCTATGTATTCATATAGTAATGTCACCTATTTTCCAATGAAAACCCTTAACTTATGTTTTTCATTTGGGAATTGATAAGTGCTTGTGTATAAGTGATACGAAGTATACTTTTCTTGTATTGAGCATCACTTTTCTCAGATTTTATCACTCATTCATGTGTATTTGTGTTATTTTCGACATTTAGGGTTGTGGAGACGAGTTGGAAGAAAAGAAGCAAAAATAGGTCATTGACGCAATGGTTGAGGAGACTCTTGGACTAAGCAAGCACCAAGGCACAAGTTGTAGATATGTGAGTGTGTGGCAACCTCCAAAGTGCTCAAGAGAATACACAAACTGGAGGGGCACAAAGGCAGTCACACTCATAGAGTCCAATTTGTGTAACATCGAAGAGCTTAATCAATGTATTGAAAGCAAGAGGCGACGTGATCTACCACGTAGTTGTGTGCCCAACTTGGTGGCCTCAATGAAGAAAATGAAGTTGGGAGTAATTTTGGTGATAGTACCATAGTAGTTAATGAAGTAAAATGATGTAGCAATTTACTGTAGTAGTTACTATTCACTATGCAGGAAATAAAATTCTGGAGAATTCACATGGGCATGTGGCAATTACACACGGCGGTGTGGATGCCCGATTTTAGCCCTATAAATACCGCTATTTAAGATTTATTTTGTGATCCTTTCCTATCTTTCACACATCTTTCGGGGAAAGCATGGCTACGGTTTAGAGAGGTATTTGCGAGGCTTTTGGAGCTATTCTATGGCATGGACATCGAGTTCCTTTGGGGGAGAACTATTGGGGGAGCTTTTGTCATCATCGATTCGGTGAGATGTGCCTTAGGTTTGACAAAGGAACCTTTGGAGAAGACGAAGCGGTTCCGTAAGAGCATCGATACTGACTACAAGTGGGCTATCTTTATGGTTTATATGCATATGATTTCGATTTTATTATTGATTTTATATTGCTTCATAGCGAGCTAAACCCCTAGTGGGTACTTGGACTTGTAAACCCTAAGATGACTTTGTTTCGTTAACTTTTATTATGCTTCTTTAGTTGATGATTTAATTGAGTTTCAAGCTTGAATGTTTATTGTGTTGATTTTCCCTTAGATGTGACACTAGGGTTGAGAATCTATTTAGGTAATCCATTGAAGGTGCGACAACTTCATTAGGGTTAGACTAAACGAGATTGAAGAGGGTCGAGTGGGTGATTCGAGAGATAGTGGAATGTCCCGTTTCCCTTCCGACGTGGTTTATCCTACCTCCACATTCCAAGAGTTCTTTGCGGTCATGAAAGATAGAAGTGCTAAGAGATGAACTCCACTGGGGCATAGTTGTGTAAGCAATAGAGTAAAGTGTTGTAGTGAATCTTAGCGCTGGGGCTTAATTGTGACTAGGGGCCTTTCGCTTGCAAAAAAAGGGGTTAGGTCTATATTAGGGAATAGGGTTTACCATTTGGAGTCCCTATAACCCCAAGCAATCCCACACAGTATGAGATATTGAGAATAGTCCTTTCCACTCAGCATAGTGTAGAGGGCTAGTCACGGTTGATCTTAGGCTTGGGACCATGTGTTTTTGAATTTCCATGACTCATTAAACATCAGTTAGGATGTATAATATTAGTCTTACACTTGAAATGATAGTCCTAGGGTGAGCATTATCCGAGTGCCCATTTTCTTATCGATTAGCTCTCATTACTTTTATTGCTCTCTTTGCATCGATATATTGATTTCATCCCCAATCGATTTTCATATTAGCTAAGCAGCGATATAGCTTGTTTCTAAGCATTATTCCCTGAGGATACAAATACCCACTCACGAGGGTATATTTTATTACTGCAATGACCCGTACACTTGCGGAACAATCACGCAAGAGGTGTGTCAAAGTTTTTGGCACTGTTGCCAGGGAATAGGCGTTTTAAAGACATTTTCACGTTGCTATTTTAGCTATTCATCGCTTAATATATTTCACACTTTCTTATTTTTCCATCGTTCTAATTTGTTTTTCTTTCTTTGATTGCTGCTCCAGGTTATGACCCGTGGCAACCCTTTGACATTTGGTGAAGGCGATCCAGAAATTGGAAGAAGAACTCACAGATGGGGAAAGGAATCTGTACAAAAATAGTCAAATCAAGCTGGGATAGAAACTGAAGGGTCTAACACTATGGCAGAAGAACATGAGTAGCAGAGGACACTCTCGGATTTTGCAAGAGCCACAGTTTTGGGCACACATTACAGCTTAGAACTTTGAGCTCAAGCCGACATTTATACAAATGCTACAGTATTCCGCACAGTTTAATGGGTTGCCCGATGAGGATCCGAACAACCAGATTAAGAACTTCCTGGATGTGTGTGACATGCTCAAGATTAATGGGGTTACGGATGATGCCATAAGATTGAGGGTCTTCCCATTTTTCTTGAAGTGAAAAGCGAGACATTGGTTACACTCATTGCCTAGAGCATTGATCGCTACTTGGGAGGAGATGGTAGAAGCTTTCTTGGCCTGATATTTCCCTCCAGAAAATCTGTGAAGCTTAGGAATGAGTTATCCTCATTTGTTTAGACAGAATTGGAGTCTCTTTTTGAGACATGGGATAGGTTTAAGGATCTCTTACAGAGATGTCAACAACATGGATTCCCCGAGTGGATGAATATCCATACTTTCTACAATGGGTTGAATCTGAGCACGAAGCAACTACGTGATGCTACAGCAAGAGGTACCTTAGGAAGCAAGACCCACGAAGAAGCCTGAAACCTCATTGAAGAGATGGCTATGAACAGTTATCAGTGGAACACACGGGATAGGAAGAAGGTAGCCGGACTTGATGAGATAGATGCAGTTACTTCATTGGCGACCCATGTTGAGTCATTGAGCAAGAAGTTAGACACTCTAACTTTTCCTAGAATGGCGGGCGTTATGAGTTGTATCGGATGCGGGGAAAGATATGCTTCTAGTGATTGTCCTATTGCTATTGGTGGCACTACTTCAGTGGAGCAAGTGGATTTTGTAGGTAATGCAATGAGAGGTCAAAGAAATCCATATTGGGGCACCTACAATCCGGGGTGGAGAAATCACTCAAACTTGTCTTGGAGCAATCAAGGGCAATAGAGGACTAATGCACCACCGGGCTTCCAACAACAACAAGCACTAAGTTTGGAGAACAGACTGTCACGGATGGAAAACAAGATGACAAATTTAGAAGGTACTTACAAGGTTTGTCCAGTTGTATGACACAAGATTTCAATCAGTTGAGGCCAAACTTCACAATAATAAAGCATCGTTACACAACTTGGACAACCAAGTCAATTAGATTGCAAAGTCACTTGCGGAAAGACCATTGGGGAGTTTGCTTAGCAACACGGAGACAAAACTAAGATAACAAGTGAAGACGATCACGTTGAGAAGTGGTCATGAAGTTGAGAGTAGACTCCCACTTGAGAAGACAAGGAATGAATCACCTGAGGAGGTGGAGGTTGAGGGGATACCTAAAGAGAAAAAGGTGGCACGCCCACATTACAGTAATGTCTCCTATTTTTAAACAAAACCCTAATCCTATGTTTTCTTTTCGGAATTCTTACTATATTTGAAATGAAACCTTGATACTATGTTTTCTTTTTGTAATGTCTACTATTTTCATTGAAAACCATACTCCGATGTTTTGTTTTGGGAATGTCTCGTATGTTTTCTTTTCGGAATGCCTATTATTTCAATCAAAAGCCTAACCCTATGTTTCTTTTTCGGAATGTCTACTATTTTTTAATCATAACATAATCCTATCTTTTCTTATAGTAATGTCTCTATTTTGTTAATCAAAACACTAATCCTATGTTTTCTTTTTAGAATGCCCACTATATTTTAATCAAAACCCTAATCCTATGTTTTCTATTTTGCAAACAAAACTAGAATCCTATATTTTCTTTTCTACTGACTCCTTTTTATAAGTTTTGAATCAGAACCCTAGCCTTTGTTTTGTTTTCGGAATGCCTCCTAGTTTTCAATAAAACCCATAATCCTTTTTTTTTTCTTTTCAGAATGTCTGCTATTTTTGAATTAATGAGTGCATTTTATATCCTATTATTTATAACCTCGATCCACTCTTTTATTCATTGTCTAGTATATCTTTGTGTATAGTCGGTGCTATTCTGGGTATAGTTGTTCCTTGTGCGGGACTTTGCGGCTTGAAGCAATTTGGAGTAAATAGGGGATGAAACGTGCAAAGTAGAAAAAATGTGCTAAGTACTTAAGCTGAACACAGGAAGAGCACGATTGTGCTCTATCCCATTGATTATTCCAGCCAAGAGGACAAACTAGTGAAAACGCAATCATGCGGTGTTATCAAGCCAAGCATGGGTTCAACACACCCATGTCCCTCCTCCTGATTATCCCAGTCTGAAGACAATTTCTTCTCGTCAGGGGAAGCACGGTCATGCTACCCTTAGCACGGTCATGCGTAAGAATAGCATGAGAGATGCACGACTGTGCTTCTCCCCCTGATTTTCCCAGCCATTGACTTAGCCATTTCCCTCAGAAATCTCTAAGAGAAACATGGCCTAAGAATGACCATGGTTAGACCATTTTGTGCCTGAAATTAGCCTTTTTAACTCCATCTTTTAAGGTTTCACTCTCCACCTGGAGGCCGTTGATGAGAGCAAAGATCAAGCTTCACCACACCATCTGATGGGACCAAGGATGAGTTCGAGGCACAAGAGAAGTGGGGCTAGCATACGGAGCTTAACTAGGAAGAGTATTTTCAGAAGAAGGGAGTCATGTCTTCTTTCTTTAGATCTTTGATTGTTTCTTCCATGTTGTACCCATCTATGAGGGGCTAACCATCCACGGTGGCCCGGGATGTTGAACAATGATATTTTGCATGTTTTAAACACTTGTTTTTAATGATCTACAGAGTTCTTCTGGTTTTTGTGTTTAATCCTGTGTTTGCATAACTTGATATGTTTAATTTATACAGTTCCTTAGGTAAAACTTGGTGTATGGATTACCATAGTTGTAGTTGCCATGTGTGATTGCAAAACTCGATGTGTATGAAACCCATAATTATCTTCGCAAAAATTAGTGTTTTTGAAAACTATAGATGCACCATCGCTTTTGAGCACACACTAGAACCGCAGAATGTACTTAGTAGGCATTAAGGGTAGGTCAGCATACAATAAATCATAGGAATCATCCTAGGGCAGTGCTCTCTTGTTGTTGAAACACTCGATCCTAATCTACCTGATAATTCTACCTGTTCTTTCCTTTTCTTGTTTTAATTTCTTTCCTTAAAGCGATCTCAGTTTGTATTTAACTAGAGATTAGAAGAAAGATCAAAGCTTTTAGTCCAGTACCTGTGGTTTGACAACCCTACCCCTCATGGGGTACCACTTTATTACATGTGTGCGACCCATGCACTTGCACATAACACATCATGAATACAGACATAAATCCTATGTTTCTTTTCGAAATGTGTCCTATTTTTTTAGTTTTGAGCCAAAACCCTATTCCTTTGTCTTCTTTTTGAAGTATCTCATTTTCTTGAATCAAACACCTAATCCTATGTCTTTTTGGGAAATATAAGATTAGGGTTTTTAATTCAAACAATATTTTGGTAGGAGACATTACTATAAGAAAACATAGGATTTGTGTTTTGAATCAACACCCTAATCATATGATTTCTTATAGCAATGTCTTCTATTTTTCAATGAAAACCCTAATCCTATGTTTCTTTAAGAAATGGCTAGTATATTTGAATCAAAACCCCAATCCTATGCTTTCTTTTTGCAATGCCTACTATATTTGAATCAAAACCCTATTTTTTAGTTTTGAATCAAAACCCTAATCCTATATTATCTCTTCATAGTGCCTCATATTTTTTAATCAATACCTAATCCTATGTTTACTTATAGTAATGTCTCCTATTATTGAATCAAAACCATAATCCTATGTTTTCTTTTCAGAATATGTTCTATTTATAAATTTTGAATCAAAACACTAATCATTTGTTTTCTTTAGGAATGTCTTCTATTTTTGAATAAAACCCCAAATTCTCTTTTTTTTTTCATAATGTCTCTTTTTTTGCACACAAAAGCCAAATCCTATGTTTTCTTTTCTGAATGTCTCTTATTTTTCAATTAAAAAAATAATCCTTTCTTTTCTTTTCGGAATATCTGCTATTTAGGAATCAAAATCTTAATCATATGTTTGCTTTTCAGAATGTGTCATATTTTTCAAGTTTGAATCGAAACCCTAATGCTTTGTTTTCTTATAGTAATGTCTCCTCCTATTTTTCAATCAAAACAACAATCTATGTTTTTTTTCAGAATGCCTATTATATTTAAATTAAAACCCTAATCCTATGTTTTCATTTTGTAATGTCTCCTATCTTTCAATCAAAATCCAAATCCTATTTATTATTTTTTTAGAATGTGTCCAATTTTTTAGTTTTAAATCAAAATCCTAATCTTTTGTTTCCTTTTTCGGAATGTCTGACATTTTTTAATAAAAACCTAATCATTTCTTTTCATTTTGTAATATCTATTATTTTTTAATCAAAACCCTATTCCCATGTTTTCTTATAGTAATGTCTCCTATTTTATAAAAATAGGAGACATTATTATAAGAAAACATACGATTCGGGTTTTGTTTGCAAAAGAAAATATAGGATTTAGTAATGTGTTATATTTTTCAATCAAAACTCTAATCCCATGTTTTCTTTTTGGAATGCCTGCTATTTTTTAATCAAAACACTAATCTTATGTTTTCTTTTGGAAATGCCTACTACTTTTGAATCAAAGCCCTAATCCGATATTTTCTTACAGTAATGTCTCTAATTTTTCATTCAAAGCCCTAATCCTATGTTTTTTTATAGTAATATATCCTATTTTTTAATCAAAACACTAATCCTATATTTTCATTTTGAAATGTATCGTATTTTTAAATAAAAACCATAATTGTATGTTTTCTTTTTGGAATGCCTACTTTTTTTGAATCAAACCCCTAATCGTATGTTTTTCTTATGGTAATGCCATCTATTTTACAATCATAGCCCTAATCCTATGTTTTTTTTTTTTTGGAATGCCTATTATACTTGAATCAAACCCGTAATCCTATGTTTTCATTTTCGAATGTCTCCTATTTTTTCTTAAAAACCGTAATCCATTTTTTCATTTAGGAATATCTCTTAATGTTACAATTGAAAAATAGGAGACATTAATATAAGAAAACATATGATCAGGATTTTGATTCAAATATAGTAGGCATTCTGGAAAAAAGGAACATAGGATTAAGGTTTTGATTAAAACTAGATAAATATTGTACATCTCCTACCTTTTTTATTAGTGTTTTAATCGGAATGATTTCTTAATGTCTCGTATTTATGAGTAATATTATGTTTTTTTAGGAATGTCTACTATTTTTAAATCAAAATCCTGATCCAAATAGGAGCCATTCATATTTTTGAATTATAATTCTAATATGCTAATAATTAATAAAAACACTAATCCTATGTTTTATTTTTGGAAAGTCTTCTATCTTTTGTAATATTTGCTATTTTTGAATCGAAAAGATAATTCTATGTTTTATTTTTGGTAATGTCTCATATTGTTTAATCAAAACCATAATCTTGTGTTTTTTTTTCATAATGGACCCTATTTTTGAATCAAAATCCTAATCCTATGCTTCAATTTTGTAATGTCTGTTAATTTTTAATCAAAACATTAATCATTTGTTTTATTTTTGGAATGTATACAATTTTTGAATCAAACCTAAATCTTATGTTTTCTTATAGTAATGTATCCTATTTTTTAGTTTTGAATTATAACCATAATCCTATGTTTTCTTTTCGGAATGCCTACTTTATTTGAATCAAAACTTGATCCTATGTTTTTTTATTTTTGGAATGCCTACTATCTTCTAATCAAAGTCTGAATCATATGTTTACCTTTCTTAATGTCTCCTATTTATCAGTTTTGATTCAAAACCCTAACCTATATTTTCGTTTCTTAATGTCTCCTATTTTTCAATAAAAAAACCCAATCCTTTGGAATATGTCCTATTTTTCAATTTTGAATCAAAACACTAATCATTTGTTTTTCTTTTCAGAATGCCTCATATTTTTGAATCAAAACCTTAATCCATTACTTTTTTTTGAAATCCCTGCTAATTACTAATGAAAAGCCTAATCCTATGTTTTCTTTTAGTGATGCCACAAATTTTTGAATAAAATCTGAATCCTATGTTTTTCTTTTCGGAATGCCTTCTATTTTTTAATCAAAACTCTAATACTATGTTTTCTTTCTGGGATATCTGCTATTTTTTAATCAAAACAATAATTGTATGCTTTCTTTTCGTAATGTATCATATTTTTTAATCAAACCCCTAATCCTAAGTTTTTTTTAGAATGCCTCTAACTTTTTAATCAGAACCAGAATCCTATGTTTTCTTTTTGGAATATCTGCTATTTTGGACTTAGAAAAATAATCCTATATTTTCTTTTCGTAATGTCTCATATTTTTAAACAAATCCCTAATCCTATGTTTTCTTTTGGGAATATCAACTATTTTATAATAAAAAGTCAAATCGTATGTTTTCTTTGGAAAATGTCCCTATTTTTTTGCTTTTAATCAAAACACTAATCCTATCTTTTCTTATGATAATGTCTCTTATTTTTCAAGTAAAACCTAATCCTATATTTTCTTTTCAAAATGTCTCATATTTTTCAAAAGATAACATATGATTATTGTTTTGGTTCAAAAATTGGGGCCACTCTTATAAAAAAAACATAGGATTATGGTTTTGGCTGAAAAATATGAGACTGCAAAAAGGAAACATACGATTATTGTTTTGATTGAAAAATAGCAACAATTTGCAAAAGAAAAACATAAGATTAGAGGTTTGATTAAAAAATAGGAGGCATTCCGAAAATAAAACATACGATTAGGATTTTAATTCAAAAATAGGAGGCATTACGGAAAGAAACCATCGGATTAGAGTTTTGATTAAAAATTAGAAGAGATTCCTAAAACAAAAAATAGGATTAGGGTTTTGGTTCAAACATATGAGGCATTCTAAAACGAAAAAAAGGATTATGGTTTTCAATCAAAACATAAAAAGGGACGCATTCTAAAAAAACATAGGATTAGGGTTTTGATTAAAAAATGACAAACATTACGAAAAAAAAAGAAATGATTAGGTTTTAGATTGAAAAATAATAAACATTCCAAAAAGAAAACATCTTTTAGGGTTTTGATTCAAAATTTATAAATAGTAGACACTAAAAAAAACATGGGATTTGAGTTTTGATTAAAAAATTTGAGACATTCTAAAATGAAAACATAGGATTAGGTTTTTTTATTCAAATATAGTAGTCATTCCAAAAATTAAAACATAGGATTAGAGATTTGATTCAAACTGAAAAATGTGACACATTACAATAAGAAAACATAGGATTAGGGCTTTGATTAAAATATAGTAGATATTTCAAAAAGAAAACATAGGATTAATGTTTTGATTTAAAAATACTAGACATTCCCAAATGTAAACATAAGATTGGGGTATTGATTAAAAGATAGGAGCAACGCAGGAAAAAAAAAACACAGGATTAGTGTTTTCATTGAAAATATGATACATTACGATAAGAAAACAAAGGATTATTGTTTTAATTCAAAAATAGTAGACATTCTGAAAAGAAAAAAGAAAGGATTAGGTTTTGTATCAAAGCAGATAAATAGGGGACATTAAGAAAAGAAAATATAGGATTCCGGTTTTCATTGAAAAATCGGAGACATTCTGAAGAAAAAATATAGGATTAGAATTTTTATTAAAAATAGGAGGCATTGCAAAAAGAAAACATAGTATTAAGAGTTTGAAAAAAAATTAGTCGAGATTTCCAAAACAAGAAATGGGATTAGGGTTTTGATTAAAAAAATAAAACATTCCAAAATGAAAACCAAAGATTAAGGTTTTGATTTAAAAATAAAAAATACAATGCATTCTGAAAATAAAACATAGGATTAGGGTTTAATTTAAAAAAATACATATTCCGAAAAGAAAAGAAATGATTAGGTTTTTTGATTGAAAAATACGAGATTTCCCAAAAGAAAAAATAGGTCATGGTTTTTATTCAAAACTTATAAATATGAGACATTAAGAAAAAAAAACATAGGATTCAGGTTTTTAATGAAAGATAAAGGACATTCCAAAAAGAAAAACAAAGGATTAGTGTTTTAATTGAAATATAGTAGGCATTTCGAAAATAAAACATACGATTAGGGTTTTGATTTAAAACTGAAAAAATAGGACACATTACTGTAAGAAAACAAAGGACTATGGTTTTGATTCAAAAATATTAGACATTTAGAAAAGAAAACATAACATTAAATTTTGATTAAAAAATAGCAGATTTTACACAAACAAAACATATGATTACAGTTTTGATTCAAAATAGTAACCACTACGAAACCAAAACATATGATTAGTATTTTAATCAACAAATATGACATTATGAAAAAAAATTATAGGATTATTGTTTGGATTCAAAAATAACAGGCACCACTAAAAGAAAAGAAAGGGTTCGGTTTTTTAATCAAAACTGATAAATATGACACATTCAGAATAGATAACATAGGATTTGGCTTTTGTTTGAAAGATAGGTTACATTCTAGGAAAAAACGTATGATTATAATTTTTATTCAAAAATAGGAGGTATTATGAAAAGAAAATATAGGATTACTGTTTTGATTAAAATTTAGCAGATATTTCGAAAACAACAGATAGCATTAGGGTTTTGATTAAAAAAATGAGACATTCCGAAATAAATGCAGAGGATTACGGTTTTCATTTAAAAGTGAAACGTCAGACACATTCCAAATCATTAATCCTATCTTTTTGTTTAGTATTCTCTACTAATTTTTAATCAAAACCATAATCCAATGTTTTCTTATGCGAATATCTCATACTTTTCGATGAAAACCTTGATCCTATGTTTTATTTTCGAAATGCCTACTATTTTTCAATCAAAACCCTTATTTTCGGAATGTTTTATTTTTCTTTTAGGAACATCCACAATTTTTTAATCGAAACCTTAATCCCATATTTTCCTATACTAATTTTTACTATTTTTAATCAAAACCCTAATCCTAGGCTTTTCTTTTGGAAATGCCTCCTTTTTTTAAACAAAATTCTAATCTTATGTTGTCTTTTGGGAATGTCTACTATTTTCGAATCAAAATAGCAATCATATATTTTCTTTTCGGAATGTCTCCTATTTCTCAATTAAACACCTAATCCTATATATTTTCTTTTCGTAATGCCTACTATATTGCAATCAAAATTCTAATCCTTTGTTTCCTTATAATAATGTCTCCTATTTTTCAATGAAACCCCGAATCCAATGTTTTTTATTCCGAATGCCTACTACTTTTTAATCAAAACTCTAATCTCATATTTTCTTTTCAGAATGCCTACGATATTTGAATCAAAAGACTATTGCTATGTATTCTTTTTAGACTGTCTCTTATTTTGCAAACAAAACCCGTATCCTATGTTTTTTTCTTAATCTCTCATATTTATTGTTTTTTAATCAAAACCCTAACCTATGTTATGTATTTAGAATGTATAACATTTTTCAATAAAAAATAATATTTTCTTTTATTTTTGGAATGTCTGTTATTTTTTAAACAAAACTCTAATCTTATGTTTTCTTTTCAGAATGTATCTTATTTTAAGTTTTGAATCAAATCCCTAATCTTTTTTTTTTATGAATGTCTTTTTTTTTAATCGAAACCCTAATCCTAAATTTTACTCTGCCAATGTCTGCTATTTTTAATCAAAACATTAATCGTATGTTTCTTTTAAGAATGTCTTCTATTTTTGCAAAAATCCTAATCCTTTGTTTTCTTTTGGAAATGTCTCTTATTTTCAAATTAAAACCCTTATCCTTTCTTTTCTATTTGCAATGTCTACTATTTTTCAATTAAAAAACAAATTTTATGTTTTCTTTTCGTAATGTCCCCTATTTATCATTTTTCAATCAAAATCCTAATCCTATATTTTGATTCCGTAATGTCAACTATTTTTTGATCAAAACCCTAATCATATGTTTTCTTTTTAGAGTGTCTCATTTTTTTTGGGAATATCTCATTTTTTTTTTAGTTTTGAATGAAAACTCTAATAGTTTGCTATCCTTTTGGAATGTCCCCTATTTTTAAATCTAAACCCTAATCCTATGGTTTCTTTTTGATATGTTTCCTATTTTTTAACTAAAACCCTAAGGCTATGTTTTCTTTTCATAATTACACCTAAATTTTGGGTTTCAATCAAAAACCTAATCCTATTATTTCTTCTCAGAATGTCTTCTGGTTTTGAGTCAAAACATAAGCCCTATATTTTCATTTGGGAATATCTCCTATTTTTTTTTTGTTTGAATCGAAACCCTAATTCTATATTTTCTTTTTAGAATGATTAATTTTTTTAGTTTTTAATCAAAACTTTAATTATATGTTTTTCTTTTCAGAATGTCTGGTTTTTTTAATCAAAACGCTAATTTTATGTTTTCTTTTTGTAATGTCTCCTAATTTTCAGTTTTGAATCAAAATCCAATTCCTATGTCTTACTTTCGGAATGTCTCCTATTTTATGAATTTTCAATCAAAACTTTAATTCTATGTTTTCTTTTTAAAATGTTTCCTAATATTTAATAAAAACTATAATCCAATTTTTTCTACACGTAATATCTCCTATTTTTTAATCAAGGCTCTAATCTTATCTTTTCTTTTCTGAATGTCTCCTATTTTTCAAATTTGAATCAAAACAGTTATTATATATTTTCTTTTTAGAATGTCTAATAATTTTCAATCAAAACTCTAATCCTACATTTTCTTTTAGGAATGTATCCTATTTTTTGGTTTTGAATCAAAACCCTAATCCAATATTTGTTTTCATAATGCCTCATATTTTTGAATAAAAATCCTAATCTTTATCCTATATTTTTCTTATCATAATGTCTCCGATTTTTTAATCAAAACACTAATCCTCTATTTTTTTGGAATGCCTCATCTTTTTCAATTAAAACCCTAATCCTATGTTTTCTATTAGCAATGTCACCTATCTTTTAATATAAAACCGAATCATATGTTTTCTTTTTGGAATGTCTCATATTTTTTAGTCAAAAAAATAATCCTATGTTCGCTTTTGGAAATGGCTCCTATTTTTTAATCAAAATTATAATCGTATGTTTTTTTTGGATTGTGTCCAATTTTTTTTAGTTTTGAATCAAAACCATAATTCTTTTATTCTTTTCAAAATGTCTCCTATCTTTTAATCAAAACCATAATCCTATGTTTTCTATTCGGAATGTGTTCTATTTTTCAGTTTTGAATCAAACTATAATCCTTTGTTTTTTTTTTTTTTTTTGAATATCTACTATTTTTGAATCAAAACCCTAATCCTATGTTTTCTAATATAATGTCTCATTTTTTTAATCAAAACCCTAATCTTATGTTTTCTTTTGGAAATGCATACTATTTTTTAATTAAAACAATAATCATATGTTTTCTTTTCGTAATGTCTCATATTTTATAATCAAAACCTTAATCTTATGTTTTTGGTTATGAATACCTCTTATTTTTTAATCTAAACTATAATATTGAAATCCTAATCTTATGTTTTCTTAAATTTTATTTTGGGAATATATGTTATTTTTTAATCAAAACATTAATCGTATGTTTTCCTTCTATAATGTCCCATATTTTTTAATCAAAATGGTATGCTAAGTTTTTTTTTGGAATGCCTCCTATTTTTTAATCAAAACCCAAATCTAATCTTATGTTTTCTT
This sequence comes from Dioscorea alata, assembly GCA_020875875.1. Classification (NCBI taxonomy): domain Eukaryota; kingdom Viridiplantae; phylum Streptophyta; class Magnoliopsida; order Dioscoreales; family Dioscoreaceae; genus Dioscorea; species Dioscorea alata. Next base: position 20,013,977 of record CM037020.1, on the reverse strand, counting down.
TCCGGAATGATTCCTATCTTTAAATTAAAACCCTAATCTTATGTGTTTTTTCTGAATGTCCGCTAATTTTCAATCAAAAACCGAATCCTTTGTTTTCTTACCTTAATATTTCCTATTTATCAGTTTTGAATCAAAACCCTAACCTATGTTATCTTTTTGAAATGTCTCTTTCTTTTCAATGAATATATTAATCCCTTCTTTTCTTTTCATAATGTCTATTATGTCTGAATAAAAAACTAATGTTATTTTTTCTTTTAGCAATGTGTCCTATTTTTCAATTTTGAATCAAAACATTAATCTTTTGTTTATCTTTTCAGAATTTCTCAATTTTTTTTAATAAAAAACCTAATCCTATGTTTTGTTTTGGGAAAGTTAAGATTATGGTTTTTATTCAAAACCCTATTTTTTATTGGAGACATTACGATAAGAAAACATATTATTAGTGTTTTGAATCAAAACTCAAATCCTATATTTTTTTATACTAATGTCATATACTTTTTAATTAAAACTAAAATGCTATGGTTTCTTATAGCAATGCCATCTACTTTTCAATGAAAACCTTAATCCTATGTTTTCTTTTTGGGATGCCTACTACATTTGAATAAAAAACCCTAATCCTATGTTTTCTTTTAAGAATGTCTCCTACTTTTTGAATCAAAATTCTAATCTTATGTTTTTTTTTTCATAAAGGATACTATATTTGAATCAAAACATTTTTTTTCAGTTTTGAATCCAAACTCTAATCGTATATTTGCTTTTTGTGATGTCTCATATTTTTCAATCAAAACCATAATCCTATAATTTCTTATACTAATGTCTCCTACTTTTGAATCAAAACACTAGTCCTACGTTTTCTTTTCGGAATGGGTTCTATTTTTTAGTTTTGAATAAAAAAACTAATCTGTTCTTTTTTTTTTTCAATACATGCTATTTTTTAATCAAAACCCTAATCCTATTTTTTGTTTCGAAATGTCATATTTTTCAAACAAAAACCAAATTTTATGTTTTCTTTTCTTAATGTCTCCTATTTATTAATTTTGAATCAAAACCATAATATATTAATTTTGAATGTCAAATATTTTTCACTCTGAAATTTAATCCTCTATTTTCTTTTCAGAATGTCTCCTATTTTGGAATCAAATTTCTAATCCTATGTTTTCTTTATGAAATGTTCCTATTTTCAAGTTTTGAATCAAAACCCTAATCCTTTGTTTTCCTTTTGGAATGTCTCATTTTTTTTAATCAAAAACCTAATCCTGTGTTTTCTTATAGTAATATCTCCTATTTTTCAATCAAAACCATAATACTATGTTTTCGTTTTAAAATGTCTTATATTTTTCAATCAAAACCCCAAACCTATTTTTGAATCAAAACCCTAATCCATTGATTTTTTTCAGAATGTCTCATTTTTTTTAATCAAAACCGTAATCGTATATTTGAAAACCCTAATCCTTTGTTTTTTTTTCCGAATGTCTCCTATTAATTAGTTTTCAATAAAAACCCTAATCTTATGTTTTCTTATGGTAATGTCTCTCCTAATTTTCAGTTTTGAATCGAAACGCTAATATTTTGTTTTCTTTTCGTAATGCCTCTTATTTTTTAATCAAACACCTTGCCATTTTTGTTCTTTTCGGAATATCTACTATTTTTGAATCAAAATACTAATTCTATGTTTTTTTAGAATAATGTCTCTTATTTTTCAATCAAAACCATAATCCAATGTTTTCCTTTCTAAATGCCTACTATATTTGAATGAAAACCGTAATCCAATATTTTTTTTTTTTGTTAATCCTTGCTATTTTTTTACCAAAACCCTAATCCTATGTTTGCTTTTGAAAATGTCCCCTATTTTTGTTTTTTATTCAAAACCCCAATCTTATATTTTGTCATAGTAATATCTCCTATTTTTAATCAAAACCTTAAGCGTTTGTTTTTTTTTTCAATGTTTCATATTTTTCAATCAAAACCCTAATGGTATGTTTTCTTTTCACAATGTCTACTATGTTTTAATCAAAACCTTAATCCTTAGTTTTCTTATATTAATGTCTTCTATCTTTCAATCAATAACCTAATCCTAAGTTTTCTTTTCAGAATTCCTACTATATTTAAATGAAAACCTAATACTACGTTTTCGTTTTGGAATATCTCCTATCTTTCAATCAAAACCCTAATCCTATGTTTTTTTTTTTCAGAATGTGTCCAATTTTTTAGTTTTGAATCAAAGCCTAATCCTTTGTTTTCTTTTCTGAATGTCTCCTATTTTCAAATCAAAACACTAATCATATGTTTTCTTATAGTAATGTCTACTTTTTTCAAAATTATGAAACATTAGTATAAGAAAACATAGGATTCAGGTTTTGTTTGCAAAAGAAAAGATTGATTTAGTAATGTCTCATATTTTCAATCAAAACCTTAAGTTTTCTTTTTCGAATGGCTACTATTTTTTAATGAAAATCCTAATCCTTTGTTTTCTTAGATTAATATCTCCTATCATTTGTTTGAGGAATCTTTGCAAATTTTTAATCAAACCACTAATCCCATGTTTTCTTTGTGTAATGGCTGCTATTGTTCAATAAAAATTCTATTCCTATGTTTTCTTATTGGAATGCTTTCTATTTTCTAAGCTTATCTTTTCTTTTGTGAATGTCTGTTATTTTTTAGTCATTTTTTAACGTCACATTTTTTTTTGTTAACGTCTCATTTTTTAATCAAAGCCATAATCCTAAGAGTTTTTTTTTGGAATACCTCTTATTTTTTAATCAAAACCCTAATCTTATGTTTTCTTTTGGAAATATTTACTATTTCTTAATCAAAACAATAATTCTATGTTTTCTTTTTGTAATGCCTCATATTTTTCAATCAAAACTCATCCTATGTTTTCTTTTAGGAATGTCCCCTATTTTTGAATCAAAATCATAATCTTATGTTTCTTTTAAGAATGCCACCTATCTTTCAATCAAAACACTAATCTATGTTTTTTTTCGGAATGTCTACCATTTTTTAATCGAAAGCCTGATCCTAAGTATTCTTTTCGTAATGCCTCCTATTTTTGAATAAATATATTAATCATATGTTTTCTTTTTAGAATGTCTACTATTTTTGAATTAAAATGCTAATCTTATGTTTCCTTATAGTAATGTCTCCTATTTTTCAATCAAAACACTAATTTATGTCTGATAGTAATGTCTCCTATTTTCAATAAAAAACCTAATCCTATGTTTCCTTTTTTGGAATGCCTAATATATTTGAATAACAACAACAATCCTATGTTTTCTTTTCTTAGTGCTTCAATTTATTAGTTTTGAATCAAACCCTAACATATCTTTTCTTTTCGAAATGTCTACTATTTTTCAATCAAAACCCAAATCCTATGTCTTGTTTTTTGAATGTCTCATATTTTTCAATCAAAACCTACTCCAATGTTTACTTTTCACAATGTCTACTATTTATTAATCAAACAACGAATCTTAAGTTTTGTTTTTGGAATGCCTCCTATTTATTAATTAAAACCCTAATTTTATGTTTTCTTATGGAATGTCTTCAATTTTTTAATCAAAACAGTAATCCTATATTTTCCTTTCGAAATGTCTCATATTTTCCAATCAAAACCATTTTCATTTTGGGTGTGGCTCTTATTTTTTAATCAAAACCCTAATCTTATGTTTTCCATTGTGAATTTCTGCTATTTTTTTTAATCGAAACACTATTTCTATATTTTATTTTTAGAATGTCCACTATTTTTTGGGTTTTAATCATAACCTTAATCCTATGTTTTCTTATAGTAAAATATACTTGTTTTCCAATCAAAACCTTAATCCTATGTTTTACTTTTGAAATGTCTCATGTTTTTCAATCAAAACACTAATCATATGTTTTCTCTTCATAGTGCCTCATATTTTTGAATCAATCCCTAATTATATTTTTTATTTTTTTGAATGGTGGTTATTTTTTAATAAAAGCTAGTAATCTTATGATTTCTTTTGGGAATGTCTTTTATTTTTGAATGAAAACAATAATCGTATTGTTTCTCTTTGTAATGTCTCATATTTTTCAATCAGAAACCTAATCCTATGTTTACTTTTCGGAGTGGCTATTACTTTTTAATCAAGATTTTAATCCTATGTTTACTTAGAGTAATGTCTCCTATTTTTTTAATCAAAACCTTAATCCAATATTTTCTTTTCTTAATGTCTCATATATTTTCAGTTTTGAATCAAGACCTTAATCCTATGTTTTCTTTTCGAAATGGCTCCTATCTTTGTATCAAAACCCTAATCCTATGTTTTCTTTTTGTAATGCCTCCTATTTTTGAATCATAACCATAATCTTATGTTTTTCTTTCTGAATGTCTATTATATTTGAATGAACACCCAAATCCAATGTTTTCTTTTCGCAATGTCTCTAATTTTGCTATCAAACCCCGCATCCCATGTTTTCTTTTCTTAATGTATCATAATTTTTCATCAAAACCCTAATCTAGAGTGTTTTTTTTTTTTGTAGTGCCTCTAATTTTTTAATCAAAACACTAATCGTATGTTTCCTTTGGTAAAGGCTGTTATTTTTATTCAAAACTCTAATCCTATGTCTTATTTTCGAAATGTCTCATATATCAAAACCCTAATCCTATGTTTTTGTTTCGAAATGCCTTCTGTATTTCTATTAAAATCCTAATCTTATTTTTTCCTTTAGAATGTTTACTATTTTTTAATCAAAACACTAATCATAGGTTTTCTTTTAGTAATGTCTAATTTTTTAAAAAGAACTTAAATACTATTTTCTTTTCCGAATATCTACTTTATTTGAATAAAAATCTTAATCTTATGTTTACTTTTTGCAATATCTTCTTTTTTGCAAACAAAATGCAAATCCTATTTTTTCTTTTTCTTTGGTCTCGTATGATGCGCTGACTGCAAGTGTATGGGTCGCAAGCAAGTAATAAAGTGGTACCCCGTGAGCGATAGGGTTGTTGAACCACAGAGAACTGTATCCAAAGTACTAATTGCTCTTATGATATCTAGTAAACGAGAATTGAGAAAGAGTTGAATTATAAAACAATTAAGAGCAGATAAATTGGTTGAGAAGGTAGGAGATTAGAATTGAGTGTTTTGGCAATACGAGAGTAATGCCCCGGGGTGATCCCTAAGACTAGTGCACGCTATGTTGCCCTAAATGCCTACCAGGTACATCCCAAAGATATAAGTGTGTGCTCACAAACAATATTGCATCTATGAGTTCGCTAGTACACCGAGTTTTGCTAAGATAACTGTGCGTCTCTCACAAGCAAGCTATGCACCGAGTTTTACCCTAACAACTGTGTAAATCAAATGTATCAAGTTATGCAACACAAGATTAAACACAAACATCAATTTGAACTCCGTAGAACTTGTAAAGACAAGTGTATAAGTATTACAATTCATCTAAGTTCTCAAATCCCAGGGCACTATGGCTAGTTAGCCCCTCATGGGTAGATACAACAAGGAAAGAATAATGAAAGAAAAACAAGAGGAAGATATGACTCCCTTCTGTACGCTAGATACCTTCATTGGCGAGACCTTGTGCTAACCACACCTCTCGTGCGCCTCTGACTCGTTCTTGGTCTTCTTAGGTGGTGTGGTAAAGCTTGATATTCGATATCATCAACGTTCTCTCGGCGGAGAGGAGAGTCCCCAAATAAAGATGAGAAAGAAATCCTAAAATCTGGAGTTAAGAAGTCAGTTTCGGGGCCTGACACGGTCTGGACATGGTTATGTTTAGACTGTGTACTTTTCTGAGGATTCTTTGAGTGAAACTCCAGAGATTTGCAGCAGCATAGGCATGGGCGTGCGACCCCCGTGTCAACTGTCACACTCCTGAAGTGGATTTCCCTGAAATTTATAGCGGCATGGGTACGGGAGTGTGGTGACCTTGTTCGGCCTGGGATACTCCCTTGTCAGGATTTTGTTGGCTTTCTCTCCAGGCTATGATTTCCAGCGGATCGGACACGGCCATGTTTTGCCCATGTCAGCTAGTTCTTTTCCCTCCGTCGTTGAACATGCATGAAACACACTCAGTTTCACTCCAAAATGATTCAAGCCCATGATTCCTGCACAATGAACATTATACCTTGAATAGCACCAATTATACACAAAAATATGCTAAAGGACAACTAAAAGAATAGAGTAAAGGTCATGAAAACATGATATAAAATGCATTCATCATCATATTTATCGGTTTTGAATCAAAATCTAAACCTATGTTTTCTTTTGACAATGTCTCCTATTTTGAAACCAAAATACTAATCATTTCTTTTTTTATGGAATGTATTCTATTTTTAGATCAAAACCATAATCCTGTGTTTTCCTTACGGAATACGTCCTTTTTTAGGTTTGAATGAAAACATTAATCGAATATTTTCTTTTAGGAATGCCTCAATGTTTTTAATCAAAACCCTAATCCTATCTTTCACTTGGGAATGTCTGCTAATTTTTAATCAAAACCGTAATCCGATGTTTTCATTGCGGAATGTCTTAAATTTTTAAATCAAAACCCTAATGTTATGTTCTTTTCGGATTGCCTCCTATTTTTCAATCAAAACCCTAATCTTATGTGTTCTTTTTTTTGACGTCTAATATTTTAGAATCAAAACCCAAATTCTATGTTTTCTTTTAGTAACGTCTCCTATTTTTCAATCAAAACCCTAATCCTATGATTTTTTTTTAGAATGTCTGCTATTTTGGAATCAAAACATTAATAATATGTTTTTTTATAGTAATCTCTCCAATTTTTCATTCAAAAACCTAATTCTATGTTTTCCTACAATAATGTCTCCTATGCTTCAATCAAAACTCTAATCCTATGTTTTCTTTTCGGAAGACCTACTATATTTGAATCAAAACATTAATCAGTTGTTTCATTACATTATGCCTCAAAATTTTAAATCAAAACACTAATTCTATGTTTTCTTTATGGAATATCTACTATTTTTTATTAAAACACCAAATTTTATGTTTTCTTTTTGAAATCTCCCCTATTTTTCAGTTTTTAATCAAAACACGAATTCTATGTTTTGTAATAGCAATATCTCCTATTTTTCAATCAAAACCCTAATCCCATGTTTTTTAAATATCTCATTTTTTTTAATCAAAAAGTTCATCTTATGTTTACTTTTCATAATGCCTCCTATTCTTAAATAAAAATCCTAATCCTATATTTTGTTTTCCGAATGTCTCCTATGTTTCAATCAAACCCCGAATCCAATGTTTTCTTTTCTTAATGTCCCACATTTATTAGTTCTGAATCAAAAATATAATCTTTTCTTTTCATTTCGGAATGTCTGCTATTTTTTAATCAAAACAATAATCCAATGATTTCTTTTCGTAATATCTCTTATTTTTTCAATCAATACCTAATTGTATGTTTTTCAATTCGCAATGGCTTTTATTATTGAATGTAAACCCTAATCTTATGTTTTCTTTTGGGAATGTCTATGTTTTCTTTTCAGAATGTCTAATATTTTTTAATTAAAACACTAAATCTATGTTTTATTTTCGGGATGCCAGCTATATTTGAATCAAAACATTGATCCTATATTTTATTTTCGGAATGTCTCCTATCATTCAATCAAAACCTGTAGCCCATGTTTTCTTTTCTTAATGTTTCGTATTTATCAGTTTGGATTCAAAATCCTAAACGTTTATTTTTTTTCTCAATGGCCGTTATTTTTTAATCAAAACAATAATTCTAAGTTTTCTTTTCATATTGTCTCATATTTTTCAATCAAAACCCTGTTCCTATGTTTTATTTTCAGAATGACTCCTACTTTTGAATTAAACCCCTAATCTTTCAAAAATAGGATTAGAATTTTTATTCAAAAATAGGAGGAATTACAAAAAGAAAACATATGATTAGGTTTTTGATTAAAAATTACAGAGATACGCAAAACAAAAGATAGGATTAGCGTTTTGATTAAAAAAAATGAGACATTCCGAAAACAAAACAAGGATTAGGGTTTTCATTCAAAACTGAAAAATAGGACACATTCTGAAAAGAAAACATCGAATTAGTGTTTTAATTAAAAAATAGCAGACATTACATAAAGAAAAGAAAAGATTACTTTTTGGATTGAAAATTAGTGTCTATAAGAAACCATAGAATTATGGTTTTTATTGAAAAATAGCGGACATTATTATATGAAAAACACTGGATTAGGGTTTTGAATAAAAAATAAGAATCATTTCTATAAGAAAACAAAGGATCATGGGTTTTATTTAAAAATAGTAGACATTCCGAAAAGAAAACATATGATTAGGGTTTCAATTGATAAATATAAGACATTTCGAAAAGAAAACATAGGTTAAGGGTTTTCATTAAAAAAAAAATGAGGCATTCCTAAAATAAAACATAGTAGTAGGATTTTTTCAAAAACAGGAGACATTGCGAAAAGAAAACATACAATTATGGTTTTGATTGGAAAATATGAGATATTACAAAAAGAAAAAAAAATAGGATTAGGGTTTTGATTGAAAAATATGAGACATTACTATATGAAAACATTCAAAAACTGAAAAAATAGGGGACATTTCCAAAAGAAAACATAGGTTTAGGGTTTTAATTAAAAATAACAGATATTCTCAAAAGAAAACACAGGAATAGGGTTCTCATTAAAAAAAAAAGGAGTCATTTCGAAGAGAAAATATGGTATTAGGGTGTTGATTAAAAAGTATGAGACATTACGAAAAGAAAACATTGGATTATTGTTTTGATACAAAAATGGTAGACATTGACAAAAGTAAACATAAGATTAGGGTTGTGATTAAATAATAGGAGGTATTAAAAAAAAAACATAAGATTAGTGTTCTGATTAAACAAATACGAGGTATTGCGAAAAGAAAACATACCATTATTGTTTTGATTAAAAAAATAGAACATTAGGATTTTAATTCAAAAGTAGGAGCCATTAAAAGAAAGCAAAGGATTAATGTTTTGAAAGAAAAATATGAGACATTCTGAAAAGAAAACAAAGGATTAGAATTTTGATTAAAAAATAGAGCCATTCTGAAAAGAAAATATAGGATTAGGGTTTTAATTCAAAAATAGCGGGCATTCCAAATAGAAAACATAGGATTTAGGCATTGATTCAAAACTAGGAGCCATTTCAAAAAGAAAAACATATGATTAGAGTTTTGATTGAAAAAAATGAGACATTACGAAATGAAAGCATAGGATTAGGGATTAAAATAATAACTAATATTCCCAAAGAAAACATAAGATTTGGGTTTTGATTAAAAAATAGCAGACATTCTGAAAAGAAAACAGAGGTTTAGGGTTTTAATTAAAAATAAGAGACATTTCAAAAACCAAAAAATGGATTGAAGTTTTGATTGAAAAGTAGTAGACATTATTATAAGAAAACATAGGTTTAATGTTTTGATTAGAAACCAAAAAATAAGCGACATTTAAAAAAGAAAAATTAGGATTAGTGTTTTGATTAAAAAAATAGCAGATATTACAAAAAGAATACATAGGATTAGTTTTTTTATTCAAAAATAGGAACCATTCCGAAAAGAAAATATAGGATTAAGTTTTGATTGAAAAATATGAGACATTATGAAAACAAAATATATGATTATTGTTTTGATTAAAAAATAGGACACATTCACAAAGAAAAATTAAGATTAGTGTTTTATTAAAAAATTGGAGGCAATAAAAAAAAAACTTAGGATTAGTATTTTGATTAAAAAGATGAGATATTATGAAAACAAAACATACAATTATTGTGTTGGTTAAAAAATAGCAAGCATTCCCAAAAAAAAACATAAGATTATTGTTTTTATTCATAAATTGGATGCATTGTAAAAAGAAAACATAGGATTAGGATTTTATTCAAAAATAGGAGCCATTACAAAAAGAAAACATAAGCTAAGATTCCCAAAATAAAAAAGAGGATTATGGTTTTGATTCAAAAAAAAAAAGATTTTCTAAAAAGAAAACAAAGGAATATGGTTTTGATTAAAAACTGAAAAAATAGAAAACATTCCGGAAAGATAACATAGGATTGTGTTTTTGATTAAAAAATAACAGACATTCCTAAAAGAAAAGAAAGGATTAAGTTTTTTTCCCCAAAAATAGTAGACATTCCGAAAACAAAACATAGATTAGGGTTTTGATTCAAAACTGATAAACAGGAGACATTCTAAAAGGAAAACATAGAATTAGGGTTTTGATTAATAAATAGGAGACATTACTATGAGAAAACGTAGGATTAGGGTTTTGATTGAAAACAAGACATATTACTATAAGAAAACACAACATTAATGTTTTGAATGAAAAATAGGAAACATTACTATTAGAAAACATAGTATTAATGTTTTGATCAAGAAATAGTAGACATTCGGAAAAGAAGGCATAAGATTAGGGTTTTGATTAAAAAATATGAGACATTTCAAAAAGAAATCATAGGATTATGGTTTGGATTAAAAAATAGTAGATATGACAATAATAAAACATAGGATTTGGGGTTTCATTAAAAATGCCAAAAAAAAAAAAAGACATTTCCAAAGGAAAACATAGGATTAGGGTTTTATTTAAAAGTAGGAGACATTCCGAGAAGAAAACATAGAATTAGTGTTGTGATTGAGAAATTGATGGCATTCGGGGAAAAAAACATGGGATTAGGTTTTGATTCAAATATATTAGGTATTATGAAAAGAAAATATAGGATTAAAGTTTTTATTCAAATATAGTAGGCATTACTATAAGAAAATAGAGGATTAGGGTTTTGAATGAAAAATATGAGAGATTACTATAAGAAAATATAGGAATATGTATTAATTCAAAAATAGTAGGCATTCCAAAAAGAAAGCATAGGATTAGAGTTTTTATTCAAATATAGTACGCATTAAAAAAAACATAGGATAAGGGTTTTGATTTAAATATAGTAGGCAATCTGAAAAAAGAACAAAGGATTATGGTTTTGATTAAATAACAGGAGACATTATGATAAGAAAATATTGGGTTAGCATTTTGAATCAAAAAGAGTAGGTATTCAGAGTAAAAAACATAGGATTAGTGTTTTGATTGAAAAATAAGAGGGATTCCGAAAGGAAACATAGGATTAGGGTTTTTATTTAAAAATATGAGGCATTTTGAAAAAAAAAACATAGGCTTAGGGTTTTGATTAAAAATTAGCAGATATTCCCAAAAATAAAGATAAGATGTGGGTCTTGAGTCGAAAAATGAGACATTTCGAAAAGAAAACAAAGGATAAGCGTTTTGATTCAAAACTAAAAAATAAAACAAATTACCAAAAAAATGTAGGACTAGAGTTTTGAATAAAAAATAGCAGACATTCCAAAAAGGAAAGAAAGGATTAGGTTTTTTATTATAAAATAGAAGACATTCTGAAAAAAAAAACATTGGTTAGTGTTTTGATTCAAAAATGAGAAATAGAAGACATTAAAAAACAGAAACCATAGGATTCAGGTTTTCATTGAAAGATAGGAGACATTCCGAAAAGAAAACATCGGATTGTTATTTTGATTGAAAGATAGTTGCCATTCCGAAAAGAAAACATATGATTAGGGTTTTGATTGAAAACTAAGAGACATTACTATAAGTAAACTTGGGATTAGCATTTTCAATAAAAAATGGAGTCACAACCATAAGAAAATATAGGTTAGGGATTTGATTCAAAATAGTATACATTTGAAAAAAAAACATAGGATTAGTATTTTGATTGAAAAATATGAGACATTTAAAAAAGAACACATAAGATTAGTGTTTTGAGTGAAAAATATGAGATATTTTGAAAAGAAAACATAGGATTAGGATTTTGATTAATTACCAAAAAATAGGAGACACTGCCAAAATAAAAAACAGGGTTTGGGTTTTGATTATAAAATAGTATACATTAAGAAAGGGAAACAAGGATTTGGGTTTTGATTATAAAACGTAGGGTTAAGATTTTTATTCAAAACTAGGAGGCATTACATAAAGAAAACATAAGATGAGTGTTTTAATTAAACATATCAGACATTCCAATCAAGAACTCTAATCCTATGTTTTCAATTATAACATTACTCAAAGAAAAGATAGGATTAGGATTTTGATTAAAAAACAAAAAATAGGTTATATTTCCAAAAGAAAACATAGTATTAGTTGTTTGCGTCAAAAGTAGTAGACATTCTCAAAAATAAAACATAGTATAAGGGATTTGATTCAATAATAGGAGCCATTCGGAAAAGATAACGTAGGATTAGGGTTTTGACAAAAATTTATGAGACATTCTAAAAAAAAACTTAAGATAGGGTTTTGATTAAAAAATATGAAACATTATGAAAGTAAAACATACAATTATTTTTTTGATTAAAAAATAGCAAACATTCCCAAAAAGAAAACATAAGATTAGGTTTTTAAATCAAAAACCTAATCCTAGGTTTTTCTTTTGGAAATGTCCCCTATTTTTTCAGTTTTTGATCAAAACCCTAATTTTATTTTTATGTTTTCATTTCGGAATGTCTATTACTTTTGAATCAAAACCTTAATCCAATGTTTTCAAATAGTAATGTCTCTTATTTTTCAATCAAAACCATAATTGTATGTTTTCTTTTCAGAATACCTACTACGTTTAAATCAAAACCCTAATCTTATGTTTTTTTTTTAAGTGCTTTCTATCTTTCAAAAAAAACCCTAATCCTATGTTTTCTTTTTGGAATGTGTCCTATTTCTTACTTTTGAATCAAAATCCTAATCCATTGTTTTCTTTTCAGAATGTCTCCTATTTTTTTATCAAAACCCTAGTCATTTCTTTACTTTTTGGAATGTCTACTATTTTTTAATCAAAGCCCTAATCATATGTTTTCGTTTCAGAATGTCCCCTATTTTTTAATTAAAAACCTAATCCTTTCTTTTGTTTTCCGAATGTCTGCTATTTTTGAATCAAACAACTAATCATATGTTTTTTTTTTGGAATGTGTCCGATTTTTAAGTTTTTAATAAAAACCTTAATCCTTTGTTTTTTTTTCGGAATGTCTAATTTTTTTAAAATCAAAACAATAATCCTATGTTTTCTGTTGGAAATGTCCCCTATTTTCTGTTATGACTCAAAACCCTAATCCTATTTTGTCTTTTCGAAATGTCTTATATTTTTGGAAAACAGGAGACATTTCCAAAAGAAAACATTACTAATCCTAACATTACTAATCCTAACTTTCAATCAAAGCCACTAATTATTTGGTTTATAATCAAAACCCTAATCCTATGTTTTCTTGTTGAAATGTCTTATATTTTTTAATCAAAACCCTAATCCGATGTTTTCTTTTTGGAATGTCCAATATTTTTTCATCAAAACTCTAATCCTATGTTTTCTTGTCACGGTGTCTCCTATATTTCAATCAAAACACGAATCCTATGTTTTTCTTTTCTTAATGTCTCCTTTTTATCTATTTTAAATTAAAACCCTAACCTATGTTTTCTTTCCATATTGGCTCCTATTTTTGAATAAAAAACCTAATCATCTTCTTTTTTTCCAAGAATGTTTGCCATTTTTTAATCAAAACCCTAATCATATAGTTTCTTATAGAAATGTCTTTTATTTTTCATTTTTGAATCAAAACAATAATTCTTTGTTTTCTTTTTAGAATGTCTCATTTACCCTACTATTATCTTTTGTTTTGAGAATCTCTGCTAATTTTTAATCAAACCCAAATCCTTTGTTTTATTTTCGTAATTGCTCATTTTTTTATTAAAATCCTAATCCTATTTTTAAATCAAAACACTAAACTTCTGTATTCTTTTGGGAATGTCTACTATTTTTTAATCAAAATAATAATCATATGTTTTCTTTTCGTGATATCTCATATTTTTAGGTTTTTAATCAAAATACTAATTTTATGTTTTCTCATAGCAATGTCTCATGTTTTCTAATCAAAACACTAATCCTATGTTTTCTTTTTAAAAATATAAGATTAGGTGTTTGATTTAAAAATAGGAGACATTTCCAAAAGAAGACATTAGATTAGAGTTTTAATTGAAAACTGAAAAAATAGCAGACATTCCAAAAAGAAAAATACTAATTCTACGTTTTTTTTTTCTTAATGTCCCCTATTTATCAGTTTTGAATCAAAACACTAATCCTATGATTTTTCTTTTGGGAATATCTACAATTTTATAATTGAACAACTAATCCTATGTTTTCTTTTGGAAATGTCCTCTAAATAGGCGACATAAAGAAAAGAAAACATAAGATTAGGGTTTTAAATCAAAAAATAAGTAAACATTTCAAAAAGAAAACATACGATTATGGTTTTAATTAAAAAACAGGAGACAATCCCTAAAGAAAATATATGATTAAGGTTTTGATTTAAAAATAGGAAACATTCTAAAAAAAATTAAGGTTAGGGTTTTGATTGAAAAATAGGAAACATTAGTATAAGAAAATAGAGGATTAGGTTTTTAATTAAAAAATTGTAGCCATTCATAAACGAAAACAAAGGATTAGTGTTTCTGTTCAAAATAAGTAACAATCCCCAAAACAAAAGATTGGAGAGATTACTACAAGAAAACATGGGATTAGGGTTTTCTTTTATGAATATGTTTACTTTTCGAAATGTCTGCTATTTTTGAATCAAAACTCCAATCATATGTTTTCTTTTAGAAATGTCCCCTATTTTTCGGATTTTAATCAAAACCCTAATCCTATGTATTCATATAGTAATGTCACCTATTTTCCAATGAAAACCCTTAACTTATGTTTTTCATTTGGGAATTGATAAGTGCTCGTGTATAAGTAATACGAAGTATACTTTTCTTGTATTGAGCATCACTTTTCTCAGATTTTATCACTCATTCATGTGTATTTTTGTTCTTTTGCTCATTTATAGTTGTGGAGACGAGTTGGAAGAAAAGAAGCAAAAATTGGTCATGGACGCAATGGTTGAAGAGATTCTTGGACTAAGCAAGCACCAAGGCACAAGTTGTAGACATGTGAGTCTGTGGCAACCTTCAAAGTGCTCAAGAGAATACATAAATTGGAGGGCCACAAAGGCAGTCACACTCATAGAGTCCAACTTGTGTAACATCGAAAAGCTTCATCAATGTATTGAAAGCAAGAGGCGACGTTGATAAGTGCTTGTGTTATAGTATCGCGAAGCGCTATTATCTTACATTAAGCATACCTTTTATCAGATTTTATCACTAAATGTGTGCATTTGTGTTCTCTTGTGCATTGAAGGTATTGTGGAGCCTAATTGGAGAAGAAGAATGAAATTAGGTCGCGTTTGCCAATGTTGAGATGTTCTCGGACCAAGCAAGGAACGAAGCACGTATTTGGACTTGTGGATGTGTGCCAACCTCCTTTGGAGGGGCACAAAGGCAGTCACATTCACAACAAGTCCAATCCGTGTTACTTAGGAGAATTTCGCGAAAGAAGAAGACTTGAAGCAATCGGCGCGACCTACCGTTGCTTGTGTGCCCAAGTAATGGCCTCGATGAAGAACAATGGACCCGGGAGGCGTTTCGGCAAGTTACCAAGCCTGTTCAGCTGAAGACCAGTGTTCCAGAGAAGTCACACGGGCGTGTGGAAATTCCACACGGCCGTGTGTTTTGCAATTTCAGCCATCCAGTGAAGACACACGGGCGTGTGGAAATTCCACACGGCCGTGTGAAATTAATTTTTCAGCCGAGACAGAAGCTTCACACGGGCGTGTGGATATTCCACACGGCCGTGTGAAGCCCCCGATAAGTCCAATTTTAAAGCCGCGATTCAACTTTATAAAAGGGGATTTTTGCAACCTTTTGGGGGAGCTTGGAACTGAACTTTTCCCCAACTTTCTGGAGTGCGGCTAGGGTTTCGGAGAGGGTTTCGTGGAGGTTCTAGCACATCGTCGGCATCGATTCCGAGGTTCGACGTTTGCACAAGACCACGGCCACACCAACTTCGAGGGGGTTTTCATCTATGTCTATGTTTTATGCTTTAATTTTCACATTGATGAACATGTATAGCTCTATGAGGAGCTAAACCCCTCGCGGGGTATTCGGACTTGTAAACTTTAGGGTTCTTATGTTTCTTTGACATTGATTATTATGCTTTCCATCGTTGATGAATAAATTGAGTTTTAATCTTAATTATCTCTTGATATTGTTTTCCCTTAAACGTGACATTAGGGTTGAGAGCAATCTAGGTTTTCCTTTGGAGGTGTGACAACTCCTATAGGATTAGACTACTTAAGATTAAAGAGGGTTGAGAGGGAGAGTTGTGAGGTAGCAATGTACCCCTTTCCCTTCCGATGTGATTTCTCCCTACCTCCGATTCCTTGATTTAATAGCGGTCGAAATAGAGTAAAGCAATAGGTAGATAAACTCCCCTAGGGCTTAATTGCGCAAGCAATAGAGTGAAGGGTTGTAGTGAATCCTATATGCTGGGGCTTAATCTAGACTAGGGTTCTTCCACCTGGACCAAAGGGTTAGAACTATTTTTGTAGGAACAGGTTTAATCACTAGGAATCCCTAGAGCATAATGCAATCCCATATAGTGTGAGGTTTAGGTAGATGGACTCCCCTGGGGCTTATTCATCTAGGTGACAGAGCGAAGGGTGTTGTGAATCCTAATACCAAGGCATAGCGTTGGGGTTAGTCACGGTTGTCCTTAGGTTTGGGACCGTGAGTCTTAGGATTTCCTCGACTTAATTGACATCAATAGGAGAGTATAATATCATAGTCTTGCACTTGAAACATAGATCCTAAAGGTAGCTTGTCCGGATACCCCCTTTTACTCATTGCAAGTCCTTCTCGATTTTCCTATTTGCACCTCTTACTTTCATCCTTCTATTTAGTTTATTGCTTTGCATTATTTTTCACTCATCAATCCTATTATCGTTTCCCGTATTTCGCATAGCTTAATTAGTGAAACCTTATATTCTATCTCCCTATTCCCTGTGGATTCGACTACCTTCTCACCAAGGTAAATTTATTACTTCGACAAGGCCGTGCACTTGCGGTACACACGCAAAAGGTCGTGTCAGACGTGATCTACCGCGTAGTTATGTGCCCAACTTGGCGGCCTCAATGAAGAAAATGAAGTTGGGAGTAATTTTGGCGCTAGTACTATAGTAGTTAATAAAGCAAAATGATGTAGCAATTCACTGTAGTAATTTTGGTGCTAGTACTGTAGTAGAATCCACATGGGCGTGTTGAAATTACACACGGTTCTGTGGATGCCCGACTTTAGCTCTATAAATACCGCTATTTGAGATTTATTTTGTGATCCTTTCCTATCTTTCTCCCATCTTTCAGGGAAAGTATGGCTAGGGTTTAGAGAGGTTTTTTGCGAGGTTTTGGAGGTGTTCTACGGCATGGACATTGAGTTCCTTTGGAGGAGAACTATTGGGGGAGCTTTCGTCAGTATCGATTCGGCAAGATGTGCCTTAGGTTTGACAAAGGAACCTTTGAAGAAGACGAAGCGGTTCCATAAGAACATCGATGCTGACTACAAGGGGGTTATCTTTGTGGTTTACATGCATATGATTTTGATTTTATTATTCATTTTATATTGCTCCATGGTGAGCTAAACCCCTAGTGGGTACTTGGACTTGTAAACCCTAGGATAATTTTGTTTCATTGACTTTTATTATGCTTCTTTAGTTGATGATTTAATTGAGTTTCAAGCTTGAATGTATATTGTGTTGATTTTCCCTTAGATGTGATACTAGGGTTGAGAATCTATCTAGGTAATCCATTGAAGCTGTGACAACATCATTAGGGTTAGACTAAGCAAGATTGAAAAGGGTCAAGAGGGTGATTCGAGAGATAGCGTACCGTCCCCTTTCCCTTCCGACGTGATTTATCCTACCTCCACATTCCAAGAGTTCTTTGCGGTCAGGAAAGAGAGAAGTGCTAAGAGATGAACTCCACTGGGGCTTAGTTATCCAAGCAACAGAGTGAAGTGTTCTAGTGAATCTTAGTGTTGGGGTTTAATT
This sequence comes from Dioscorea alata, assembly GCA_020875875.1. Taxonomy (NCBI): domain Eukaryota; kingdom Viridiplantae; phylum Streptophyta; class Magnoliopsida; order Dioscoreales; family Dioscoreaceae; genus Dioscorea; species Dioscorea alata. The sequence goes on along the minus strand of CM037020.1, from coordinate 19,996,026 downwards.
GTGACTAAAGGCATTTTGCCTGGACAAAAGGGTTAGTTCTATATTAGGAAATAGGGTTTACCACTTGGAGTCCCTACAACCCCAAGCAGTCTCACACAGTGTGAGATATTGAGAGTACTAGGGTGAGCATTATCCGAGTGCCCATTTTCTTAGGCTTGGGCCAGTGTGTTTTTGAATTTCCATAACTCATTAAACATCAGTTAGGAGGTATAATATTAGTTTTGCACTTGAAATGATAGTTATAGGGTGAGCATTATCCGAGTGCCCATTTTTTGATCGATTAGCTCTCTTTACTTTTATTGCTCTCTTTGCATCGATATATTGATTTCATCCCCAATCGATTTTCATCTTAGTTAAGTAGCGATATCTCTTGTTTCTAAGCACTATTTCCTGAGGATACGGATACCAACTCACCATGGTATATTTTATTACTACGACGACCCATGCACTTGCGAAACAATCACATAAGAGGTGTGTCAAAGTTTTTGCCACTGTTGCTGACGAATAGGCATTTTAGAGACATTTGCACTTTGCTATTTTAGCTATTCATCGCTTATTCTATTTCACACATTCTAATTTTTTCATCGTTCTAATTTGTTTTTCTTTCTTTGATTGCTGCTCAGGTTATGACCCATGGCAACCCTTTGACATTTGGTGAAATCGATCCGGAAATTAGAAGAAGAACTCATAGATGAGGAAAGGAACCTGTACAAGAACAGTCAAATCAAGCTGGGATAGAAACTGAAGGGTCTAACACTATGGCAGAACAACATGAGTAGTAGAGGGCACTCTGTGATTTTTCAAGACCCATAGTTTTGGGCACACAGTCAAGTATTGTGAGGCCACCGATTACAGCTCAGAACTTTGAGCTCAAGCCGGCATTCATCCAAATGCTACAATGGTTCACACAATTTAATGGGTTGTCCGATGAGGATCTGAACAACCACATTGAGAACTTCTGGACGTTTGTGACATAATCAAGATTAATGGGGTTACGGATGATGCCATAAGATTGAGTGCCTTGCAATTTTCCTTGAAGTGGAAAGTGAGACATTAGTTACACTCATTGCCTAGAGCATCGATCGCTACTTGGGAGGAAATGGTAGAAGCTTTATTGGCCCGATATTTCCTTCCCGAAAAATCTGTGAAGCTCAGGAATGAGATATCCTTATTTGTTCAGACAGAATTGGAGTCTCTTTTTGAGACATGGGATAGGTTTAAAGATCTCTTGCGGAGATGTCCACAACATGGATTCCCCGAGTGGATGATTATCCATACTTTCTACAATGTGTTGAATCTGAGCACCAAGCAACTACTTGATGCTACAGCAAGAGGTACCTTAGGAAGCAAGACCCCCGAAGAAGCCCGAAGCCTCATTGAAAAGATGCCTATGAACAGTTATCAATGGAACACACGGGATAGGAAGAAGGTAGCCGTACTTGATGAGATAGATGTAGTTACTTCATTTGTGGCCCACGTTGAGTCGTTGAGCATGAAGTTAGACACTCTAACTTCTCCTTAAATGGCGGGTGATATAAGCTATACCGGATGCGAGGGAGGACATGCTTTTAGTGATTGTCCTATTGCTATTGGTGGCACTACTTCAGTGGAGCAAGTAGATTTTGTAGGTAATGCAATGAGAGGTTAAAGAAATCCGTATTATGGCACCTACAATCCGGGGTGGAGAAATCACTCAAACTTGTCTTGGAGCAATCATGGGCAATAGAGGACTAATGCACAACCAGGCTTCCAACAACAACAAGCACTATGTTTGGAGAACAGAGTGTCATGGTTGGAAAACAAGATGACAAATTTAGAAGGCACTTACAAGGTTTGTCCAGTTGTATGACACAAGATTTCAATAAGTTGAGGCCAAACTTCACAATCATACCACATCGTTACACAACTTGAAGAACCAAGTTGATTATATTGCAAAGTCACTTGCGGAAAGACCATTGGGGAGTTTTCCTAGCAACATAGAGACAAATCTGAGAGAACAAGTGAAAACGATCACTTTGAGAAGTGGTCATGAAGTTGAGAGTAGACTCCTCCTTAAGAAGACAAGGAATGAATCACCTAAGGAAGTGGAGGTTGAGGGGATACCTAAAGAGAAGGAGGTGGCATCCCCACCTTACAAGACAAGAATCCTTTATCCTCGAGGTTGAAGAATAATCAAAATGATGATCAATACAAGAAGTTCTTGAGGTTATTCAAGCAGTTGCACATCAACATCTCGTTTGTAGAGGCGTTGTGTCAAATGCTTCGCTATGCAAAGTTCTTAAAAGACCTCTTAACCAATAAGAGGAAGTTAGAGGAGAGTGCACTGTGATCTTAGGTGCTACTTTCTCGGTTATGTTGCAAAAGAATATACCGAGTAAGAAGAAAGACCCATGAAGCTTCATCATTCCTTGTAACATCAGTGATTTAGTTAAAGAGAAGGCATTGGCGGACTTAGGAGCAAGCATGAATGTCATGCCTTACACATTCTTTCAAAAGCTAGGCTTGGGAGCCTAGAACGACTCGGATGATGCTCCAACTAGCCGACCTATCAGTTAGATATTAGAGGGGCATAATCGAGGATGTGCTTGTAAAGGCCGACAAGTACATCTTTCCTGTGGATTTTGTAGTGTTGAATGTGAATGAGGATGTCGAGGTTCCATTGATTCATGGGAGACCATTCTTGCGTACTTCCAAAGCACTTATTGACATGGATGGTGGGAATTAACTTTGAGAGTTGGAGATGACAAGATTACTTACCGCCTTACCGAAGTCATGCGACATTCTCTTGAGTTTGATGATACTTTATATTTTCTTAACACTAGTGATGAGCTAATTGATGAATATGTGTTGGAAATGATATGTCCGGACCCGTATGAGGTGTGGCTTGACCAAGACTTGGAGAATAAAGACATTTCATCACTTGGCCAAGTGGAGAAAATGAAACCTGCCCTGGGAGTCATGAAGAGGATGATCCAAAAGATGAAGAGAGCAAGAAAACGCCAAAATAAGGGCCCCAACTCTAGTGGGGAAGAGCATTGAAGGAGTAAGGGTGAAAAACCCTTGTATGGTAACAAATTTGATCATTCCCCCTCTAACTTGAAAAAATTATACTCGTCATGATTTCAAGTTGTAGGTAAAAGGGAAACTTTCATTCATGAATCCCCATGAGGTAATAACAGGTATGTTAAGCTTAGTGACCATCTAGGTAATCCATTGAAAGTGTGACAACATCATTAGGGTTAGACTAAGCGAGATTGAAGAGGGTTGAGAAGCTGAGTCGAGAGGTAGCGGAACTTCCCCTTTCCTTTCCAATGTGATTTATCCTATCTCCACATTCCAAGAGTTCTTTGCTGTCATGAAAGAGTGAAGTGCTAAGAGATGAACTCCACTAAGGCTTAGTTGTGCAAGTAACAGAATGAAGTGTTGTAATGAATCTTAGTGCTGGGGCTTAATTGTGACTAGGGGCCTTTCACCTGGACCAAAGGGCTATGTCTATATTAGGGAATAGGGTTTTATCACTTGGCGTCCCTAGAACCCCAAGCAGTCCCACACAGTGTGAGGTATTGAGAGTATTCCTTTCCGCCGGGGCATAGTGTAGAGGGCTAGTCACAGTTGACCTTAGGCTTTGGACCGTGTGTTTTTGGATTTCTACGACTCATTAAACATCAATTAGGAGGTATAATATTAGTCTTGCACTTGAAACGATAGTCCTACGGTGATCATTGTCCGGGTGCCCCATTTTCTCATCGATTACCTCTCTTTATTTTATTGTTCTCTTTGCATTCTTTTAAATTTTTCTTTGCATCGATATATTGATTTCATCTTAGCTAAGTAGTGAAATCTCTTGTTTCTAAGAACTATTCTCTGAGGATACGACTAATAACTCACCAGGGTATATTTTATTACTGCAACGACCCATGCACTTGTGGAACACTCACGCAAGGCATGTGTCAAATGTCTCCTTTCTTTCAATCAAGACTAACAACTCACCAGGGTATATTTTCTGAATGTCTCCTACTTTTGAATCAAAGCCCTAATCCTTTCTTTTCATTTCGGAATGACTACTATTTTTTATTCAAAACCCTAACCCTATATTTTTTAATAGTAATGTCTCATATTTTTCAATCAAAACACTAATCCTATGTTTTTTTTTCGAATGCCTCCTATTTTTGAATCATAACAATAATCCTATGTTTTTCTTTTCGCAATGTCTTTTATCTTTCAATCAAAACACAAATACTATGTCTTCTTTTCTTCATCTCTATTATTTATCGAATTTGAATCAAAATTGTAGCCGGCGAATACTTTGTTTTCTTTTTGCAAAGGCTCAATCTTTTTTATAAAAAAACTAATCTTTTCTTTTCTTTTTGGAAATTCTGTTTTTTTTAAACAAAACAGTAATGCTATGTTTTTATTAGAATGTCTGCAATTTTTTAATCCACAATGTAATCCTAGATTTTCTTTTTGAACTGTCCCATATTTTTCATTTTTTAATCAAAACCATAATCCTTTATTTACTTATAGTAATGTCTAACATTTTTCAAATAAAACCCTTATCCTATGTTTTTTTGTCGCAATGTCTGCTATTTTTTTATTCAAAACCATAATCCTATGTTTTATTTTCGGAATGTCTCCCATTTTTCAGTTTTGAGTTAAAACAATAATCCTTTGCTTTCTTTTCGGAATCTCCTATTTTTAAATCAAAACCCTAATCCTTTCTTTTCTTTTCAGAATGAATACTATTTTTGGATCAAAACTCCAATCATATGCTTTGTTACAGTAATGTCTCCTACTTTTCAATCAAAACTCTAATCCTATGTTCTCTTTTCGAAATGTCTCATATTTTTCAATCAAAACCCTAATCCTATGTTTTCTTTTCGGAATAGCTCCTGTTTTTGAATCAAAACAATAATCCTATCTTTTGTTTTGGGAATTTTGGGAATGTCTACTATTTTCAAATAAAAAATCTAATCCTAAGTTTTCTTATAGCAATATCTCCTATTTTTCAATTAAAACCCAATCTTATGTTTTCTTTCCGAAATGTCTCATATTTTTCAAGCAAAACTCTAATCCTATATTTTCTTTCTTTAATTTCTACTATTTTTGAATCAAAAACCTAATCCTATGTTTTCTTATATTAATGTCTACTATTTTTCAATCAAAACCCTAATCCTAAGTTTTCTTTTCAAAATGTCTCTTATTTTTCAATCAAAACACTAATCCTATATTTTCTTATAAGAATGTCTACTATTTTTGAATCAAAACATTAATCCTATTATTTTTTTATAGTAATGTCTTATTTTTCATTCAAAACCCTAATCCTATATTTTCTTACAGTAATGTCTCCTATTTTTAGACAAAATACTAATCCTATGTTTTCTTTTCGGAATTCTTACTATATTTGAAATGAAACCTTGATACTATGTTTTCATTTTGTAATGTCTACTATTTTTCATTCAAAACCATACTCCTATGTTTTGTTTTTGGAATGTCTCCTATGTTTTCCTTTTGGAATTTCTATTATATTTCAATCAAAACCCTAACCCTATGTTTTTTTTTCCACAATGTCTACTATTTTTTAATCATAACATAATCCTATCTTTTCTTATAGTAATGTCTCCTATTTTGTTAATCAAAACACTAATCATATGTTTTCCTTTTAAAATGCCTACTATATTTTAATCAAACCCTAATCCTATGTTTTCTATTTTGTAAACAAAACCAAAATCCTATATTTTCTTTTCTATTGACTCCTTTTTATAAGTTTTGAATCAAAACCCTAGCCTTTGTTTTGTTTTCGGAATGTCTCCTAGTTTTCAATAAAACCCATAATCCTTTCTTTTCTTTTCAGAATTTCTGCTATTTTTGAATTAATGAGTGCATTTTATATCTTATTGTTTATACCCTCGATCCACTCTTTTATTCATTGTCCAGTATATCTTTGTGTATAGTCGGTGCTATTCTAGGTATAGTTGTTCCTTGTGCAGGACTTTGGGGCTCGAAGCAATTTGGAGTGAAATAGGCGATGAAACGTACAGAGTAGAAAAAATGTGCTAAGTACTCAAGCTGAATAGGGGCAGAGCAGGATTGTGCTCTATCCCACTGATTATTCCAGTCTGGAGGACAAACTAGTGAAAACTCAATCATGGGGTGTTCTCAAGCCAAGCATGGGCTCAACACATCCATGTCCCTCCTCCTGATTATCCCAAGCTGAAGACAATTTCTTCTCGTCAGGGGAAGCACGGTCATGATATCCTTAGCACCGTCATGCGCAAGAATAGCATGAGAGATGCATGATTGTGCTTCTCCCCGCTGATTTTCCCAACCATTGACTTAGCCATTTCACTCAGAAATCTCGAAGAGAAACATGGCCTAAGAACAACCGTGGTTATACCATTTCGAGAATGAAATTAGCCTTTTTAACTCCAGCTTTTAAGGTTTCACTCTCCACCGGGAGGCCGTTGGTGAGAGCAAAGATCAAGCTTCACCACACCATCTGAGGGGTCCAAGGATGAGTCGGAGGCACAAGAGAAGTGGGGCTAGCATACGGAGCTTAACTAGTAAGAGTATTTTCAGAAGAAGAGAGTCATGTCTTCTTTCTCCCATGTTGTTCTTCTGGTTTTTGTGTTTAATCCCGTGTTTGCATAACTTGATGTGTTTAATTTGTACAGTTGCTTAGGTAAAACTTGGTGTGTGGATTGCCATAGTTGTAGTTGCCATGTGTGATTGCAAAACTCGATGTGTATGAAACCCACAGTTACCTTAGCAAAAATTAGTGTTTTTGAAAACTATAGATGCACCATTGCTTTTGAGCACACACTAGAACCGTAGAATGTACCTGGTAGACATTAAGGGTAGGTCAGCATACAATAAATCATAGGAATCATCCTGGGGCATTGCTCTCTTGTTGTTGAAACACTCAATCCTAATCTACCTAATAATTCTACATGTTCTTTCCTTTTCTTGTTTTAATTTCTTTCCTTAAACCAATCTCAGTTTGTATTTAACTAGAGATCAGAAGATAGATCAATACTTTTAGTCCAGTACCTGTGGTTTGAGAACCATACCCCTCATGGGGTACCACTTTATCACATGTGTGTGACCCATACACTTGCACAGAACACATCATGAATACAAACATAAATCCTATGTTTCTTTTCGGAATGTGACCTATTTTTTTAGTTTTGAACCAAAACCCTAATCCTTTGTTTTCTTTTCAAAGTATCTCATTTTCTTGAATCAAACACCTAATCCTATGTCTTTTTGGGAAATATAAGATTAGGGTTTTGATTCAAAACAATATTTTGGTAGGAGAGATTACTATAAGAAAATATATGATTTATGTTTTGAATCAACACCCTAATCATATGATTTCTTGTAGTAATGTCTCCTATTTTTCAATCAAAACCCTAATCCTATGTTTTCTTTAAGAAATGGCTACTATATTTGAATCAAAACACTAATCCTATGTTTTCTTTTTGCAATGCCTACTATATTTGAATCAAAACCCTATTTTTTAGTTTTGAATCAAAACCCTAATCCTATGTTATCTTTTCATAGTGTCTCATATTTTTTAATAAAAACCTAATACTATGTTTACTTATAGTAATGTCTCCTATTATTGAATCAAAACCCTAATCCTATGTTTTCTTTTCAGAATATGTCCTATTTATAAATTTTGAATCAAAACACTAATCATTTGTTTTCTTTTAGGATTGTCTTTTATTTTTTAATCAAACCCCAAATTCTATTTTTTTTTCGTAATGTCTCATATTTTGCACACAAAAGCCAAACGCCATGTTTTCTTTTTGGAATGTCTGTTATTTTTCAATTATAAACCTAACCTTTCTTTTATTTTCGGAATGTCCGCTATTTAGAAATCAAAATTTCAATCCTATGTTTGCTTTTTAGAATGTGTCATATTTTTCAAGTTTGAATCAAAACCCTAATGCTTTGTTTTCTTATAGTAATGTCCTATTTTTCAATCAAAACAACAATCTATGTTTTTTTTCAAAATGCCTACTATATTCTAATCAAAGTCCGAATCGTATGTTTTCCTTTCTTAATGTCTCCTATTTATCAGTTTTGATTCAAAACCCTAACCTATATTTTCTTTTCTTAATGTCTCCTATTTTTCAATAAAAAATCTAATCTTTTCTTTTCTTTTTGGAATATGTCCTATTTTTCAATTTTGAATTAAAACCCTAATCATTTGTTTTCTTTTCAGAATGTCTCATATTTTTGAATCAAAACCTTAATCCTTTGCTTTTTTTTTTGGAATCCTTGCTAATTTCTAATGAAAAGCCTAACCTTAATTCTTTTAGTGATGCCACAAATTTTTTAATAAAATCTGAACCATATATTTTTCTTTTCAGAATGCCTTCTATTTTATAATCGAAACTCTAATACTATGTTTTCTTTCTGGGATATCTGCTATTTTTTAATCAAAACAATAATCGTATGTTTTATTTTCGTAATATCTCATATTTTTTAATCAAACCCCTAATCATAAGTTTTTTTAGAATGCCTCTAAATTTTTAATTAAAACCATAATCTTATGTTTTCTTTCTGGAATGTCTGCTATTTTGGACTCAGAAAAATAATCCTATGTTTTCTTTTCGTAATGTCTCATATTTTTTAAACAAAACCCTAATCTTATGTTTTCTTTCGGGAATATCAACTATTTTTTAATAAAAAGTCAAATCCTATGTTTTTTTTTTGAAAATGTCCCCTATTTTTTTGCTTTTAATCAAAACACTAATGCTATCTTTTCTTATAGTAATGTCTCTTATTTTTCAATTAAAACCTAATCCTATATTTTCTTTTCAAACTGTCTCATATTTTTCAATCAAAACAATAACCCTATGTTTTCTTTTCGGAATGTCATCAATTTTTTAATCAAGATCCTAATTTTATGTTTTCTTATAGTTATGTCTCATATTTTTCAATCAAACCCTAATCTGATGCTTTATTTTTAGAATGCCTAAGATATTTGAATCAAAACTCTAATCGTATGTCTTCTTGTCGGAACGCATCCTAACTTTCAATCAAACCACAATCCCATTTTTTTCTTTTTCCAATGTAACCTATTTATTAGTTTTGAACCAAAGCCCTAACCTATGTTTTATTTTCGAAATGTCGCCTATTCTTCAATGAAAAAGGTAATCCTTTCTTTTCTTTTTGGAATGTCTGTTATTTTTGTATCAAAACACTAATACTATGTTTCCTTTTTATAATGTGTCCTATTTTTCAGTTTCCAATCAAAACCCTAATCCTTTGTTTTCTCTTCAAAATGTCTCATTTTTTAATTCAAAACACTAATTTTATCTTCTTCTTTTTTTTTTTTTTGTATCTCTGCTAATTTTTAATCAAAACCCTAATCCTATATTTTCTATTCATAATGCCTCCTCTTTTTAAATAAATATTCTAATCATATGTTTTCTTTTCCCAATGCCTCCTATTTTTGAATTAAAATTCTAATCTTATATTTTCATTTCGGAATGTCTCCTATCTTTCAATTAAAATTCTAATACTATGTTTCTTTTTTAAATATCTCCTATTTTCTCAATCAAAACACTAATCCTGTGTTTTCCTTTTGAGATGTCTACTATTTCTTAATCAAACCCCTCATCCTATGTTTCCTTATAGTAATGTCTCCTATTTTTAAATCAAAACCCTAATACTATATTTTATTTTTGCAATGACTCCTATTTTTGAATTAAAAAGCTAATCTTGTCTTTTATTTTCTGAATCTCTACTATTTTTTAATCAAAATTCTAATCCCATGTTTTTTTTGGTAAATGTCTGCTATTTTTTAATCAAAACTCTAATACTATGTATTCTTTTGGAAATGTCCCTTATTTTTTGTTTTTTAAACAAACCCCTAGTCCTATCTTTTTATAGTAATCTCAAATATTTTTGAATCATAACTCTAATACTATGTATTCTTTTGGAAATGTCCTTTTTTTTTTTTACTTTTTAAACAAACCCTAGTCCTATCTTTTATATAGTTATCTCAAATATTTTTTATTCAAAACCATAATTCTATATTTTTGTTTCATAATGTATACCATTTTTAAATCAAAACCGCAATCCAATGTTTTATTATAGTAGTATCAAATATTTTTCAATTGAAACCCTAAACCTATGTTTTCTTTTCGGAATTCATTTTTATATTTCAATCAAAATCCTAATCCTATGTTTTCTTTTCAGAATGTCTCCGATCTTTCAATCAAAACCCGAATAGTATATTTTCTTTTCTTAATCTCTCCTATTTATTAGTTTTGAATCAAAACCCTAACCTATGTTTTCGTTATGGAATGTGTCTTATTTCTCAATAAAAAAAATCTAATCCTTTAGTTCTTTTTAGAATGTATGCTATTTTTTAATCAAAATCCTAATCCTATGGTTTCTTTTCAGAATGTGCCCAATTTTTCAGTTTTGAATCAAAACCCTAATCCTTTGTTTTCTCTTCGTAATGTCTTATTTTTTTTTATCAAAACACTAATCCTATCTTTGTTTTTGGAATCTCTGCTAATTTTTAATCAAAACTTTAATCCGAGGTTTTCTTTTCAGAATGTCTCATATTTTTCAATTAAAACGTAAATCCTATGATTTCTTTTCGGAATGCCTCTTATTTTTCAATCAAAACCCTAATCATATGTTTTATTTTCGTAACGTCTACTATTTTTCAATCAAAACCTAATATGATATTTTTCTTGTAATATGGTCTACTATTTTTTAATCAAAACGTTAATCCTAAGTTTTTCTTTTGTGATTTCCTCCTATTTATTAATCAAAACCCTAATATTATGCTTTCATTCGGAAATGTCTCATATTTTTTAATCAAAATAACAATCGTATGTTTTCTTTTCGGGATGTCTCCTATTGTTCAATAAAAATACTAATCATTTTTTTTTTCTAATGTCTACTATTTTTGAATCAAAACTATAATCCTACGTTTTATTATAGTAATGTCTGCTATTTTTCAATCAAACCCGTAATCTTATAATTTCTTTTCCCAATGCGTAATATATTTAAATTAAAACCCTAATCTAATGTTTTATTTTCGGTCCTATTTTGCAAACAAAACCAGAATCCTATGTTTTTCGTTTCTTAATGTCTCCTGTTTATGAGTTTTTAATCAAAATCCTACACTCTGTTTTATTTTTGAAATGTCTTCTTTTTTTAAATAAAAAATAATCCTCTTTATTGTTTTTAGAATGTATGCTATTTTTGAAACAAAACCCTAATCCTATGTTTTTTTTCCGGAATGTGTCCTATTTTTTAGTTTTGAATAAGAACCCTAATCCTATCTTTTGTTTTGGGAATGTCTACTTTTTTTTAATCAAAACCCTAATCGTATATTTTTCTTTTCGGAATTTCTTCTATTTTTGAATAAAAACTCTAATCCTATGTTTTCTTTTCAAAATGTCTCATATTTTTGTATTAAAACCCTAATCCATTGTTTTCATTTCACAATGTCTTCTATTTTTCAATCAAAACACTATTTCTATGTATTATTTTCGGAATGGCTCCTATTTATCGGTTTTCAATCGAAATACTAATCCTATGTTATATTTTCTGAATGTCTTCTATTTTTATTCAAGATCCTAATCCTATATTTTCTTATAGGAATGTGTTGTATTTTTCAGTTTTGAATTAAAACACAAATCCTTTGTTTTCTATTCGGAATATCTTATTTGTTTGAATCAAAACAAGAATACTAGCTTTTGTTTTGGAAATCTCTGCTAATTTTTAATCAAAACACTAATCATATGTCTTGTTTTACTAATGGCTCTTATTTTTGAAAAAACAATATTAGGATTTCGATTGAAATATATGAGACATTCTAAAAAGAAAACATAGATTAGGTTTTTGAATAAAAAAATAGCAATCATTACGAAAAGAAATATAATATTAGGGATTCCAAAAAAAAAAAAAAGATTAGGATTTTGATTTAAAATATAAGACATTAAGAAAAAAAAACATAAGTTTTGTATGAAAAATAGGAGACATTACGAAAAAAAAACATAGGATTAGGGTTTGATTAATATTTAGTGGGCATTCTGAAAAGAAAACGTAGGAATAGGGTTTTGATTCAAAAATAGAAGATATTACTATAAGAAAACATCAAATTAGGGTTTTGATTAAAAACTAAAAACTAGGGGACATTTTCATAAACAAAACATAGGTTTAGGGTTTTGATTCAAAAATACGAGCCATTCCAAAAAGAAAACATACGATTAGCGTTTTGATTGAAAAATATGATACATTCCAAAAGAATATATAGGATTAAGTTATTTTATTCAAAACTGAAAAATAGAAGACATTAAAAAAAAACATATGATTTGGGTTTTGATTAAAAATAGGAGAAATTACTATTGGAAAATATAGGATTAGGGTTTTGATTAAAAAATAATAGCCACTCCAAAAAGGAAAAATAGGACTATGGTTTTAATTGAGAAATATGAGACATTACAATATGATTACATAGGATTATTGTTTTGATTTGAAAAGTAGTAGACATTCCCAAAAGAAAACATAAGGTTAGGATCTTGATTAAAACATTAGAGCCATTATAAAAAAAATACTTAGGATTACGATTTTGATTAAAAAATGTGACACATTACAACAAGGAAACATATGATTAGGGTTTTGATTGAAAAATATGAGACATTTTGAAGAGAAAACTTAGGTTAAGGTTTTTGATTGACAAATAGGATACATTACTATAAGAAAACATAGGATTAGGGTTTTGATTAAAACCCTAAAAATAGTAGATATTCAAAAAGAAAATACAAGATCAGGGTTTTAAATAAAAAATAGCAGACATTCGCAAAAGAGAACATAGGATTATTGTTTTGATTCAAAAATTGGAGCAACTCTTAAAAAAAAAAATAGGATTATGGTTTTGGCTAAAAAATACGAGACATTGCAAAAAGGAAACATACGATTATTGTTTTGATTAAAAAATAGCAACAATTTGCAAAAGAAAAAATAAGATTAGATGTTTGATTAAAAAATAGGCAGCATTCCGAAAATAAAACATAGGATTTATTAGTTTAATTCAAAAATATGAGGCATTACGGAAAAAAAACATCGGATTAGAGTTTTGATTTAAAATTAGAAGAGATTCCTAAAACAAAAAATAGGATTAGGGTTTTGGTTCAAACAAATGAGGCATTCTAAAACGAAAAAAAAAGGATTAGAGTTTTCATACAAAACATAAAAAAGGACGCATTCTAAAAAAATGTACGATTACGGTTTTGATTAAAAAAATGGCAGACATTACTAAAAAAAGAAAGGATTAGGTTTTAGATTAAAAAATAATTAACATTCCGAAAAGAAAACATCTTTTAGGGTTTTGATTCAAAACTTATAAATAGTTGACACTAAAAAAAAACATGGGATTCGAGTTTTGATTAAAAAATTGGAGACATTCTGAAATGAAAACATAGGATTAGGTTTTTTATTCAAATATAGTAGTTATTCCAAAATGAAACATAGGATTAGGGATTTGATTCAAAACTGAAAAATATGACACATTACAATAAGAAAACATAGGATTTGGGTTTTGATTAAAAAATAGTAGACATTCCAAAAAGGAAACATAGGATTAAAATTTAGATTTTAAAATACCAGACATTCCCAAATGTAAACATAGGATTGGGGTTTTTATTAAAAGATAGGAGCAATTCAGAAAAAAAAAAAACACAGAATTAGTGTTTTCATTGAAAAATATGATACATTACGATAAGAAAACATAGGATTATTGTTCTTATTAAAAAATAGCAAACATTCCGAAAAGAAGAAAGAAAGGCTTAGGTTTTGAATCAAAACAGATAAATTGGAGGCATTAAGAAAAGAAAACATAGGATTCCGGTTTTGATTGAAAAATAAGAGACATTCTGAAAAGAAAATATAGGATTAGGATTTTTATTAAAAATAGAAGGCATTGCAAAAAGAAAACATAGTATTAAGATTTTGATAAAAAATATTAGTCGAGATTTCCAAAAATAGAAATAGGACTAGGGTTTCGATTAAAAAAATAAGACATTCCGAAATGAAAACAAAAGTTTAAGGTTTTGATTCAAAAATAAAAAATACAACGCATTCTGAAAAGAAAACATAGGATTAGGGTTTTATTTAAAAAAAAATAGATATTCCGAAAAGAAAAGAAATGATTAGCTTTTTGGTTGAAAAATAGGAAACTTTCTGAAAAGAAAAAATAGGTCATGGTTTTTATTCAAAACTTATAAATATGAGACATTAAGTAAAGGAAACATATTATTCGAGTTTTTAATGAAAGATAAGGGATATTCTAAAAAGAATAACAAAGAATTAGTGTTTTTGTTCAAATATAGTAGGCATTTCGAAAATATAATATACGATTAGGGTTTTGATTTAAAACTGAAAAATAGGACACATTACTGTAAGAAAACAAAGGACTATGGTTTTGATTAAAAAATATTAGACATTCAGAAAAAAAAAATATAACATTAAAATTTTGATTAGAAAATAGCAGATATTCCAAAAACAAAACATAGGATTACAATTTTGATTCAAAATAGGAACAATTACCAAAACAAAACATACGATTAGAATTTTGATCAGCAAATATGACATTACGAAAACAAATAATAGGATTATTGTTTTGATTCAAAAATAGCAGGCACAACTAAAAGAAAACAAAGGGTTAGGTTTTTGAATCAAAATTGATAAATATGACACATTCAGAATAGATAACATAGGATTCGGTTTTTGTTTGAAAGATTGGACACATTCCAGAAAAAAAAAACATATGATTATTATTTTTATTCAAAAATAGGAGGCATTATAAAAAGTAAACATAGGATTAGGGTTTTGATTAAAATTTAGCAGAGATTTCGAAAACAACAGATAGCATTAGGGTTTTGATTAAAAAAAATGAGACATTCCGAAATGAATGCAAAGGATTATGGTTTTGATTTAAAAGTGAAAAGTCAGACACATTCCAAAAAGAAAACAAAGGATTAGGGTTTTAATTCAAAAATATCAGAGATTCAGAAAAGAAAATGAAGGATTAGGTTTTTGATTGAAAAATAGGAGATATTCCGAGAAAAAAACCTAGGTTAGGGTTTTGATTCAAAACTGATAAATAGGAGAAATTAAGAAAATAAAACATAAGATTATGGTATTTATTTAAAACATAAAAATAGTACACACTAGTATAAGAAAACATAGGATTAAGCTTTTGATTGAAAAATATGAGATATTACAAAAAGAAAACATAGGATTGTTGTTTTGATTAAAAAATAATAGATATTCAGAAAATTTAAAAAATGATTAGGTTTTTGAATGAAAACTGATAAATAGTAGACATTTAGGAAAGAAAAAATGTGATTCGGTTTTTGATTGAAAGACAGGAAACATTTTGAAAAAAAAATATAGGATTAGGATTTTTATTCAAAAATGTGAGGGATTACGAAAAGAAAACCCAGGATTAGGGTTTTGTTAAAAAAAAAAAAGACATTCCAAAGAGAAAATATATGATAAGGGTTTTGATTGAAAACTAGAAGAAATTACTATAATAAAACATAGGATTTGGATTTTGATTAAAAACAAAAAAAAAGGTGGCATTTCAAAAAGAAAGATAGGATTATTGTTTTGATTCAAAAGTAGCAGACATTAACAAAAAAAAAGATAATACTAGGCTTTTGATTCAAAATAGTAGGCATTACGAAAGGAAAACATAGGATTAGGGTTCCATTAAAAAATAAAAGACATTTTGAAAACAAAAAATAAGATTAGTGTTTTGATTGAAATATAGAAGACATTCGAAAAATAAAACATAGGATTAGGATTTGATTAAAAAACTGATAAATAGGGTACATTAACAAATGAAAATATAGAATTATTGCTTTAGTTGTAAATAGCAGACATTGTAAAAAAATGTAGGATCAAGATTTTCATAAAAAAATAGGAGACATTGCGAAAAGAAAACATACGATTAGCGTTTTAATTAAAAAAATAGCAGACATTCTGAAAGAAAAAAAGAAAGGATTAGGTTTTTTATTGAAAAATATGAGATATTACGAAAAGAAAACATAGTTTAGGGTTTTTATTCAAAACTGATAAATAGAAGACACTGATAAAAGAAAACATACGATTTGGCTTTTGATTGAAAGATTAGACACATTACAAGAGCAAAACATAGGATTAGGGTTTTGATTAAAAACTATGAGACATTTCTAAAGGAAACATAGGATTAGGCTTTTGATTGAAAAATATGAGGCATTTCGAAAAAAAAAAAACATAGGATTAGTTTTTTTATTGAAAAATAGGAGACGTTACTATAACAAAACATAGGATTAGGGTTTTGATTAAAAATAAAAAAATAGTGGACATTTCCAAAAGAAAGCATAGGATTAGATTTTTGATTTAAAAATAGCAGACATTATCAAATGTAATCATACGATTTGGGTTTTGATTGAAAATAGTAGACATTCCGAAAAAGAAATCTGATTACCGTTTTGATTACAAAAATAGGAAGCATTATGAAAAGAAAAAAAATAAAATTATTGTTTTGATTGAAAAACATGAGAGATTCCTAAAAGAAAACATCATATTAAGGTCTTGATTATAAAGTAGAAGACATTCCCAAAATAGAAGATAGAATTAGGGTTTTGATTCAATAAAATGAGACATTTCCAAAAGAAAACAAAGAGATTAGGGTTTTGATTCAAAGCTCAAAATTTGGAGACATTCCGAAAAAAAGCATAAGATTAGCATTTTGATTCAAAATAAAAAAATAGGAGACCTCCCGGAAAAAAAAACATAGGATTAACGTTTTAATTCAAAACTGGAAGACATTCCAAAAAGAAATAATAGGATTCAGTTTTTGATTGAAAACCCAAATTTAGGAGACATTACGTAAAGAAAATATAGGATTAGGGTTTTAGTTAAAAAAATAGGAGACATACCGAAAAGAAAATAGAGGATTAGGGTTTAGATTAAAAAATAGGAGACATTCCAAAAGGACGGCAATGGATTAGAGTTTTCATTCAAAACTAAAAAGTAGGAGATTTTCCGAAAAGAAAACATTGGACTAGGGTTCGATTAAAAAGTAGGAGACATTCTTAAAAGAAACATAGGATTAGGATTTTGATTAAAAAAAATTTGAGACATTTCAAAAATAAAATATAGGATTATGATTTTGATTGAAAAAATATAAATAAGAGACATTTTGAAAATAAAATATAGAATTATTGTTTTGATAGAAAAATATGTGACATTGCAAAAAGTAAACATAGGATTAGATTTCTAAGTCAAATATAGGAGACATTCTGATGTTGTGATAATCTTGACATTGTTGATCCGTCCATAAATGCCAATAATAATCCTTCGAAACGGTTGATCAAAGATTACCAGGATTGGGCAAAAAATGGAGTAATGTTTACTACTCAAGGATAAATAACTATTACAAGACTGATCCTTCTTAGCTTTTAGGCTTACGATAGACCAAAAGAATGATATGAGAAAACCCAAAAATGAGAAGATTATAAAATTTACAGAAAATGACAAGTTTTCAAATTTCAGCAAACAAATAAAGAAGTTAACAAGTAAAAACTAGTGACAAAAATAGCATACAAATCCAACATTTCTAGCCCAAGATTTAATCAAATCCATTATTAACATAAATGGCAAAATCGCTGTTTTTGAGTCCAAGATGATAGAATTTGGCCAAGTTCTATTATGCCTCACGAGATTAGGAAACAAGCTCATTACTTGTGTTTGTTGACCTGTTTTTCATCAAGTGGGACATATAAAATAACTGAACTCCACGGCCGTGACAATTACCAAAATGCCTCTACTAGATTAAATCCCACATCTCCATGAAAGCAGAGGTAGTTCCTAAATACGGCCGGCATCACATTCCGAAAATAAAACATAGGATGAGAGTTTTGATTAAAATATATTAGGTATTCCGAAAAAAAAAACAAAAATTAGGGTTTTGATTGAAAAATAAAAGATATTACTATAAGAAAACATAAGATAACAATTTTGATTGAAAAGTAGGAGACATTATTATCAAAAAAATAAAAGATTAGGGTTTTGAATGAAAAATAGGAGACATTCTATAACAAAACATAGGATTAGGCTTTTGATTTAAAAATAGTAGACATCCTAAAAGAAAAAAATAGGATTAGTGTTTTGATTCATAAAAGAAGACATTCCCAAAAGAAAAGATAGGATTAGTGTTTTGATTAAAAAAAAAAGAGACATTACTATAATAAAACATTGGATTAGGGTCTTGATGAAAAACTGAAAAATAGAGGATATTTCTGAAAAACACCATAGGATTAGGCTTTTTATTCAAAAATAGGATAATTTCAAAAGGAAAACAAAGAATTAGTGTTTTGATTGAACAATAAAAAGTATTACAAAAAGAAAACATAGGATTAGGATTTTGATTCAAATATAGAAGGCATTCAAAAAAGAAAACATAGAATTAGTATTTTGATTGAAAAATAGCAGACATTATTATATGAAAACATAGGATTAGTGTTATGAATGAAAAATTGAAAACATTACTATAAGAAAACATTGGATTTGGGGTTTGATTAAAAAATAGTAGACATTTTGAAAAAAAAAAAACACAGGATTATGGTTTTGATTGAAAAATATGTAACATTTCTAAAGGAAAAACATCGGATTAAGGTTTTGATTAAAAATTAGCAGACATTCACAAAACAAAATATAGGATAAGGGTTTTGATTAAAAAATGAGACATTCTGAAAAGAAAATAAATGATTGCGTTTTTGATTCAAACTTGAAAAATAATGCACATTCAGAAAAGAAAACATAGGATTAGGGGTTTGATTAGAAAACATAGGATTAGCAGACATTCATAAAAGAAAATAAATGATTAGGGTCAGATTGAAAAATATGAGATATTGGGAATAGAAAACGTAGGTTAGAGTTTTGATTCAAAACTGTTAAATAGGAGACATTAAGAAAAAAACACATAGGATTCTGGTTTTGATTGCAAAATAGGAGACATTTCAAAAATGTAATATTAAGGTTTTGATTCAAATATAGTAGGCATTCCGAAAAGAAAATATAGAATTAGGGTTTTGATTGAAAAATATGAGTCATTACCATAACAAAACATACAATGAGGGTTTCGATTAAAAAGTAATAGACATTTCAAAAAGAAAAACATAGGATTAGGGTTTCAACTAAAAAATATGAGACATTCGAAAAATAAAACATAGGATTAGTGTTTTGCGTCAAAAGTAGCAAGCATTTTCAAAAGAAACCATAAAATATAGTTTTGATTAAAAAAATGTGGCAATAAAAAAAATTAGGATTAGGGTTTTGATTAAAAAATATGTGACATTAAGAAAGGAAAACATGGGATTCGGGTTTTGTTTAAAAAATAAGAGATATTCCATAAAGAAAACATAGAATTAGGTTTTGAATTCAAATATAGTAGGCATTCCAGAAAGAAAACATAGGATTAGGGTTTTGATTGATAAATAGGAGATATTACTTCAAGAAAACAAAGGATTAATGTTTTGATTGAAACATAAGAGACATTACTATAACAAAACATAGGACTAGGGTTTTGAATGAAAAATGGAAGACATTAAAAATGAAAACATAGGATGGCGGTTTTGATTAAGAGATAGTTGATAATCTTCAATGAAAATATACGATTAGGATTTTGATTGAACAATAGGAGGCATTCCAAAAGCAAAAAATAGTATTAGGATTTTAATTCAAAAACATTAGGCATTATGAAAAGAAAACATAGGATTGGGGTTTTGATTAAAAATTAGTAGAGATTCCCAAAACAAAAGATAATATTAGGGTTTTGAATTAGAAAATGAGACATCCAGAAAAAAAAACAAAGCATTACTATTTTGATTCAAAACTGAAAAATAGGACACATTTCGAAAAGAAAACATAGGATTAATGTTTTGATTCGAAAATAGCAGAAATTGAGAAAGGAAAAGAAAGGATTAGGCTTTTGATTGAAATCAACAGAAATTTAATAAAGAAAACATAGGTTGGGATTTTTATTCAAAACTGATAAATAGGAGATATTGAAAAAAGAAAACGTAGGATTCGGGTTTTGATTAAAAGATAGGAGACATTCCGAAAAGAAAACATAGGATTAGGGTTTTGATTCTATTATTGTAGACATTCAGAAAAGAAAACGTAGGATTAGGATTTTGATTTAAAATTAGTAGACATTGCAAAAAGAAAACATAAGATTAATGTTTCGATTGAAAAATATTAGACATTTCGAAAAGAAAACATAGGATTAAGGTTTTGATTGAAAAATATGAACATTTTTTATAAGAAAACATAGAATTATGATTTCGATTATAAAGTAAAAAATAGTGTACATTTCCAAAAATAAACATAGGATTATTGTTTTGATTCAAAAATAGCAGCCATTCCCAAAAGAAAACATAGTATTATAGTTTTAATTCATAAATAGGAGCCATTCTGATTTTGATTGAAAAATACGAGACATTACTTAAAGAAAATATAGTAATATTTTTTTGATTCAAAAGTATCAGACATTAAAAAAATAAAGCATAAAATTACAGTTTTGATTAAAAAATAGGAGCCATTACAAAAAAAATTATTATTATGGTTTTCATTAAGAAATATGAGACATTTCCAATAGATGACATAGGATTATGGTTTTGACTAAAAACTATGAGACATTCTAAAAAGAAAACATAGGATTGTGATTTTGATTCGAACATAGCAAACATTTCCACAAAAAAAAAACATAGAATTAGTGTTTTGATTGAAAATATAAGACATTGTGGAAGGAAAATAGAGGATTATTATTTTAATTAAAAAGTAGGAGACATTTCAAAAAGATAACATAGGGTAAGGATTAGGATTTTTATTTAAAAATAAGAGGCATTCTGGAAAGAAAATATAGGATTAGAGTTTTGATCCAAAAGTGACAAATAGGAGATATTTGATTAGAGTTTTGATTGAAAAATATTTGACATCCCGAAAAGAAAACATAAAATAATAGTTTTTATTCAAATCTAAATACAGAAGGCATTCATAAAAGAAAACATAAGTTTAGTGCTTTGATTCAAAACTATTGGATATTATTGGAGAAAACATTGAATTAAGGCTTTGATAAAAAAATATTACACATTCCCAAATGAAAACATAGAATTATGGTTTTAATTGAAAAATATAAAAAATAGGAGATATTCCGAAAGTGAGACATAGGATTAGGGTTTTGATTAAAACAGAAAAATAAGAGATATTACCAAATGAAAAAATTAAATTACGGATTTGTTTAAAAAAGAGCAGAAATTGTGAAAAGAAAACATGGGATTAGACTTTTGATTCAAAACCGAAAAAAATTAAACATTCTTAAAAGAAAACATAGGATTAATGTTTTGATTGAAAACCAAAAAATAGGAGACATCCTAAGAAAAAATATAGGATTAGGGTTTTAATTCAAAACTGGAAGACATTCCAAGAAAACTAATAGGACTAGGCTTTTGATTGAAAACCAAAATTTAGGTGACATTCCGAAAAGGAATCAAAGGATTAGGTTTTTAGTTGAAAAATAAGAGAAATATATAAAAGAAAACATAGAATTACGGTTTAAATTAAAAAATAGGAGACATTCAAAAAAGATAGCAAAGGATTAGGGTTCGATTCAAGAATTGGAGACATTCTAAAAAGAAAACATAGGATTATGGTTTTGATTAAAAAAAGGGAGAAATTTAGAAATAAAACAAAGAATTATAGATTCGATTGAAAACCGATAAATAGGGGACATTATGAAAAGATAACATAGAATTATTGTTTTGATTAAAAAATAGTAGACATTGCAAAAAGAAAACATAGGATCAGGGTTTTAATTAAAAAATAGGTGACATTGCGAAAAGTAAACATAAGATTAAGACTTTTATACAAAAATATGAGACATTCTGAAAAGAAATCATACGATCATGATTTTGATTAAAAAATAGCTAGCATTCCCAAAACAAAAGATAGAATTAGGGTTTTGATTAAAAAAAAAATGAGACATTCCAAAAAGGAAACAAAGGATTATGGTTTTCATTCAAAACTGAAAAATAGGACACCTTACTAAAAGAAAACATATTACTTGGGTTTTGCTTCAAAAATTGTAGGCATTTTGAAAAAAAAAACATAGGATTAAGTATTTTAATGAAAAATATGAGACATTACTATAAAAAAAATATGATTAGGGTTTTGAATAAAAAAATGGGACACATTACTATAAGAAAACATAGGATTAGGTTTTTGATTCAAAAATAGTAGACATTCCAAAAAGAAAACATACAATTAGGGTTTTGATTAAAAAAATGTGATATTTAGAAAAGAAAAAATAGGATTAGTGTTTTGATTAAAAACAGAAATATAGTGGATATTTCCAAAAGAAAACATAAGAAATGTTTATAATTTTGGAATCCAATATTCGCACATTCATTCGATAGTTTCAAATATCAAGATGCTTTGAAATAAATCAATCAATAAATCCCAGTAATCAATAGAATCAACAATGGCCCCGAAAACTCTACATCACTAACCATGGCCTTGGTTAGGTCCGGAGCTGCCAAGATGCGCGTATCTTCCCACTAGCCGCTGGGAAGTTCGGGTGGTGACTCTGAAAAACCAAACTATATCCAAGTCAGGAATCTCCACTTCTACCTAAAATAGCATAACCAGTTTAACAGTTTTCCACCCAACCTCCATTAGGTCGGTCCATGGAAACCGTCCATTTCTTACTGCAGCAAGTACTGGAGCTCGGCTTCCATGTCACTATCCAAACATTCAAATAGTAACCTAGGCCGTAGGCTCAAGGTATATAGCAACAAGATAGCAATATTCTCATCGAGAGATTTCAAGTGTTCACAATTATAATTCTCACTCCACGAGTGAGTAACATGCTTATAGCATCTTCATTGAAATCATATTTCGTCAAAAACATCATTGAAAAGTATCTTTTGAAAATATACTTCATAAATGGTGTCATCACAATGAAATTCAATATGGTTTGCACATGCCATTTTGATCATCACATCAATGATCTCAAATCTCTTACAAATACATAATTGGAAACATATATTTCAAAACATGGGATTTCCAAACAACACACACACAATATATATATATATATGCTATACAAACACTCATGAAATGAGCCAAATCATAATCATCATGATTTTTCTAAATCCCAAGGAAAACATTTCAATAGTTTTGGCCAACAAGGAGTTTATCATTCAAAAGCAAGCAACTAAAATGTTAAAGATAATCATGCAAGAATAACAATCCAAACTTTAGTAATTCCCACTCACAAGCTTGCCGAGCTAGAAACCTCCGGTGTCGCTATTCCATCGGCTCTTTCCCTTTCCTCAAAGTTTGGCTTCCTAGGAGAAATTGAACAAACCAAACAAACAACCAAATATCAACAACAACTTGATCAATTAAAAAGAACGACAAAGTTCAAAATGCAGAAAAGATGGTTTCTAGGGTTTTCTAAACTATCTAACTAGTAGATCTAGCAAGAAAGGATCTCACAAACCTTAAAACCAACAAAGGAAAGAATGAAAGTCCATCTTGATTCATTGCTACAGTAACTCCGAACTTTAGGTGCAAAAGGGTTCAAAAATCTCTGTAGATCAAAGGCATATAAACCAATAAAATTACTTCTCTCAAGTTTTACTATCAAAGAAGAGGGGAAAGAACAAGAATAAAGCTCCCAATTGAGTCCCCAACCAAACCCTAGTTATACTCATTCAAAGAGCAAGGAAGAACGAGTAAGGAAGGTAGCTTACCTTGAGCCAGGAGATGATCACACCTTAAGATCCAAGAACATGACCACAAATCTCTCCAAAATTGGCCCTTAAGAGTCTAAGAATGGTGGAGGAAGAGAGTAGTAGAAAATGAGAAGGTTTTATGGAAAGGAAATGAAGAAAAAGGAGTCCAATCGGGATTTAAATCACCAAAATCCCACCCCTGCGCAGCCCGTAAGCGGCCGCGCACCCTCGGGACCTGTGTGGTGTGTGGGCAAGTGTGTGGGTGTACGCTGGCCGTGTGCACCATAGCCCAGGGTACGCGGCCTCCTGCACGAGCGCATACGAGGCCACACAGCTCCATGAAGGGGTTGTGCGGCCTATGCACAGCCTGCAGTTTGTGCGGCCTGGACACAGCCCACAGTCACGAAAGACCCCTCAAAACCAACCCAAACACTCAGCAAAAGTCTTCAAATGTTCAGGAAGAAGCCTCAAACCAAGGACAAAGAGAAGTCAACCAAAAGAACTAAGATAACCATGAAACAAACAAGGGAACAAGAAGAACGAATATCACAACCTACCCCCCTTACAGAAATTTCGGCCTCAAAATTTCACATACCTCTCTTCTCAAACAAAATAGGATACTTTTTCTTCAACACCTCTTCTGGCTCCCAAGTAACCTCCTCTACAACATCATTCCTCCAAAGCACTTTTACCATAAGAATGACCTTTCGTCGAAGTAATTTCTCTTAGAAATCAAGAATCATCACGGGTTGCACTTCAAACTTGAAATCTTCTCTCAACTCCACTGGTGGTGCCTTAAGACAATGAGAAGGGTCGGGGATATACTTCTTCAACATGGACACATGAAACAAATTATGGATCTTCCCCAACTCAGGTGGTAATTCTAAATGATATACTACTGGTCCAATCCTTTCTAGGATAAAAAATGGACCTATATACCAGGGATTCAACTTTCCCCTACCTCGAAACCAAATCACCGCTTTCCATGGAGAGATTTTCAAGAACACTTTATCCCCAACCTCAAACTCCAAGAATTTTCTGCAATTATCCACATAGCTTTTTTGCCGGTCTTAAGCTAATTTCAATCTATTTTGAATCACTTTCACTTTTTCCATAGTTTGATCAATCAATTCCACACTGTGAAGCTTCCATTCTCCCACTTCATCCTAACAAAGAGAAGTTCTACACTTTCTTCCCTACAAAGTTTCATATGGAGCCATACCAATGCTTGCTTGAAAACTATTGTTGTAGGCGAACTCTACCAATGGTAAGTGTTGAACCCAACTCCCTTGGAAATCCATAACACAAGCTCTCAACATGTCCTTAAGGGTCTTGATGGTCCTTTTGGCCTGACCATCTGTCTAAGGGTGGTAAGCAGTGCTAAACTTTAAAGTTGCCCCAAGAGCCTCTTGAAATCTTGGCTAAAAATGGGAAGTGAATCTGGTGTCTTCATCTAAAACTATAGAGACTGGTACCCTGACAGGGGCTCGAAAGTGTACTTGTTGTCGCAGTAATAAAGTACCCCGGTGAGAGGGTAGTTGAATCCACAGGGAGTAGGGATTAGAGACACAAGAAATTGGTACTTAGCTAGTGCAAATACGAGGGGTGAGAGAAGAAATCAATGTGTGTGTAAGAGAGTAAAAGAGAAAAATGAAAGATAAGAGAGTGCAAGTAAAGAGTAAAAAGAGGAACAATCAATGTAAAATGGGGTACTCGGACAAGCTCCCTCTAGGACTAATGTTTCTAATGCAAGACTAATATTATACTCCTTTATTAATGTTTAATGAGTCGTGGAAATCCTTAAGCACCCAGTCCCAAACCTTAGGTCAACCGTGAATAGTTCCAACACTGGGCCCTGGCATTAAGCTTCACTACAACCCTTCACTCTATTGATCTCTCAACTAAGCTCCAGGGGAGTCCGTCATCCTAAGTCTCACACTACGTGTAATTGCTTGACGTTCTAGGGATTCCAAGTGATAGACCCTGTTCGTAATTATAGTTCTAACCCTTTGGTCCATGCGAAAGAACCCTAATCTAAGCTAAGCCCAGCACTAGGATTCACTACAACCCTTCACTCTATTGCTCGCACAACTAAGCACCAGGGGAGTTCATTTCCTAGCACTTCACTCTATTTCGATTGCAAAGAACTCTTGGAATACAGAGGTAGGGAAAATCACACCGAAGGGGAAAGGGGCTACCTCACGACTCACCCTCTCAACCCTCTCCAATCTAGAGTAGTCTAATCCTATAGAAGTTGTCACACCTTCAAAGATAACCTAGATGATTCTCAACCTTAGTATCACGGCTAAGGGAAAATCAATTACAGTTAACATGAAAGATTGGAACTCAATTAAATCATCAATTAAGAAAGCATAATGAAAATCATAGAAACAATATCATCCTAGGGTTTACAAGTCCAAATACCCATAAGGGGTTCAGCTCTCAATGGAGCTATACAAATCCATCAATGTATATGAATAAAAAATAATAGAAAACATAGATGAAACATCCTTGTGATGCGTGGTGACGGTATCCATCTCTCGCCAAGGGACAAATCCCCGCATTGGCGCCCTATTTGTCGGCCCGTACATTACCCACCTAGTGCAACATATGGGTATTCTTCAAGGCACTAGCATGATGCTGGTGATCAGCTGTGTAGCCCCCATTACTATTAAGACATTGCGATCCATGGGGATGCTACTTCAGATTCAGACGCCCGTGGGATAGAGTTTCGGGTTCGTCACAGTTCTGATCCACCGACCCTTGAGGCTACCGCCCCATCATCTTCTAAGCGAGGCACCTCTGCTCGCCCCTTGAGGCTACCGCACCACATCACACTTCTTCTTTGCAGCTAGGTCCAATCACTTGTTCATCATCCACGTTCCGCTGGCTACAGAGGAGTATGACCCGCATTGCTGAGCACTTATGTGTCCGGCTATCACCCAAACTGATGTCCCCTGAGTGCCCATCACATCCTCCTTCCGCAGATACCACTGGTCCTTCTGCTCCACTGATAGTGGTCCCTGTTGCCCCTGCTGCTTCAGATTCTCATTCGAACGGCGAGTCTCAGTCTGATAATGATTCCCCGACTTGCGGTGACTCACAGGATGACAGCGCCACACCTTGACCATTGATCACAGTGTCTACTTCCTTTATTTTTATTTTTATTTTCAGCATGTTATGTTATTCTCCTTGATGCAGTTTGTACTATTCAGTCTAGTGGCAAGGAGAGTCCCTTGCTTTATTGGAATTTTGTTTTGTTTACTTTAAACATTTTATTTTAGCTCCTATTTTGTGTTATTTGTTCTTCACTTATGTGCCTCTTTACATCTCAGGTGTGTGTTTTTTGCTGGGAGTTGATTTGGCAACACATTGAGAGCGGTAACATCACTCTCCGTGTATGTTGATTTGGGATTGAATAGCACTCATGCGAGAGCGGCACCATCACTCTCCATGTTCAAGGAAAACCTTCGCACCCTCACTTTATATTTGTGTCCCCAATTATCATGTTGCATGGCATTCATTACTACATTGAGGAAAATGTAGATTTCAAGTGTGGGGGAGGGCTGCATGCTTGTGATTGATGAGTGCTTTACTAATGATGATCCATGATTGTTTGTTTGGTATGGCTTGAAGTTAGGAGGACATAAGTGTGTTAGGAACCATTTGGGCCTAATTGTAGACTCTCTTCTGCTTTTTAGACTGAACATTAGCTAACTTTGCCGGAAGTGTGGTGCCGCTTATCTTATTTGATTCTTGTGTTCTAAAAAAAATTCATGGAAAGTCGGATTATGGTCTCGGGATGCCTTACAAGTCAAAATTTTGATTGTGGTGTGTAAAAAGATGGTAGAAAGAGCTATCGCCCTAGTTGAGTGAAAACCACCATTGAATAGTCAAATTTTGGGCATTACAAGTGTACATTTGTTAACCTACCAACGGAAAAAGGTACCACTAGGGTGTATAAAGCTACTACCCATTGTGTTTAGTGTAAATAGAGTGAATTGGTTATTAGAGTCCTTAAGACTTTGGGGCACATACTCTTGTGGTCTTGCACACACACGTGGTCTTTGAAGTAGAGTGGAGCCTTATGTAATTCGCTCGTGCTTTACCGATCATTTGAGATCAGAAGTGTTACACTCATCTGTAATTTCATTGTGTTTATTTGAATTGCTTGAGGACAAGTAACAATTCAAGTGTGGGGGCATTTGATGAGTGCATTTTATATCATGTCCGTAGTGCTGCAAATCTCAATAAAATCTCAGGACCGTGTCCGTAGTGCTGCAAATCTCAGGAAAATCTCCTTCAGAAGTAAGACGGGCACGGTGCTGGTTACACGGGCGTGCGCCAACTGACACGGAGGTTGCACGGCCATGCAGTTGCCACTGCAAATCTCAGGAGTTTCACTCAAAGTATTCCCAGAAAAGTACATAGGCAAAACAAGACCGTGTCATGACCGTGTCGGGCCCTGAAATTTCCTTTTTAACTGCAGATTTTAGGGTTTCACTTCATCTTTGTTCAGGGACTCTTCTCTCCACCGAGAGAACTTTGATGAGGATGAAGATCAAGCTTCACCACACCGCCTAAGGAGACCAAGGACGAGTTGGAGGCTTCAAGAGAGGTGGGGTTAGCACATGGATAATGCCTTCTAGTTTTGAATAAAAATCATAATCTTATGTTTTCTTTTCAGAATGTCTATCTTTCAATCAAAACCAAAATCTAATGTTTTTTATTCTTAATGTCTACTATTTTTTAATTAATATACCTAATCCTATGATTTTCTTATAGTAATGTCTCCTATCCTTCAATCAAAACACTAATCATATTTTTATCTTTTTGAAATATCTCATATTTTTCAATGAAAACTCTAAACTTATGTTTTTCTTTTCGGAATGTCAGCTATCTTTAAATCAAAACCATAATCCTATGTTTTCTTATAGTAATGTATCCTACTTTCAATCAAAACAACAATTCGACATTTTCTTTTCGGAATGCCTACTATATTTGAATCAAAACCCTAATCCTATATTTTTTTTTTCTGGAATGTCTCCTATACTTCAATCAAAATCTTAATCTTATGTTTTTCTTTCGGAATGTGACCTATTTATCAGTTTTGAATCAAAACCCAAATCAATTGTGTTTTTTTTGTAATGTCTCCTATTTTTTTAATCAAAATGCTAATCATTTCTTTTCCTTTAGAAATGTCTACTATTTTTTAATCAAAACACTGATCTTTTGTTTACTTTTCGGAATGTCTCTTATTTTTAATCAGAAGCATAAACTTTTTTTCCTCAGAATGTCTATTTTTTCTTAATCAGAATCCTAATTCTATGTTTTCTTTTCTAAATTTTTCTTATTTTTCAGTTTTTAGTCAAAACCTTAATTCTTTGTTTTCTTTTTGGAACGCCTCATTTTTTTAATCAAAAAAGTAATCTTATGTTTTGTTATGGAAATGTTCCCTAATGTTTGGTTTTTAATTGAAACTGTAATATTTGAAAGGTCTCATATATTTAAAACAAAAAGGAGACATTTCGAAAAGAAAATATAACTAATCCTATATATGAATCGAAATCGTAATCCTATATTTTCTTTTGGAAATGTCCTTTATTTTTCATTTTTTAATGATAACCATTATCCTATTTTTTTCTTTTTGGAATGCTCATATTTTTCAAGCAAAACACTAATCCTATATTTTTCTTTTTTTAATGTCTACTCTTTTTGAATAAAACCCAAATTATTTTTTCTTATAGTAGTGTCCTATTTTTGAATTAAAACCCTAATCCTATGTCTTTTTTTTCTCCAAATTTCTCATATTTTGCAATCAAAACCCTAATCCTTTGTTTTTTCTTTTCAGAATGTCTATTATTAAGTTTTCTTGTAGTAATGTCTCTTTCAATCAAAACTATAATTCTATATTTTATTTTTTGAATGGCTACTATATTTGAATCAAAACCATAATCCTATGTCTTTTTTTTTCTCCAAATTTCTCATATTTTGCAATCAAAACACTACCTATGTTTTCTTTTAGTAATGGCTCATATTTTTCAATCAAAAACCTAATCATTTATTTATTTTTTGAATGCCTGCTATTTTTGAAACTAAATCCTAATTCTATGTTTAATTTTTAAAATGCCTACTATTTTTTAATCAAAACTGTAATTTTACTTTTTCTTTTTGAAATGTCCACTATTTTTTAGTTTTTAATGAAAACCCTAATCCTTTGTTTTGATATAGTAATGTCTCTTGTTTTTTTTTCAATCAAAACCGTAATCCTATGTCTTTTTTTTTTTTTTGAAATGCCTAATGTATTTAAATCAGAACAGTTATCCTATGTTTTCTTTTCATAATGTCTCCTATTTTGTAAAAAAAAAAAAAAAAAAAAAATTGAATCCTATGTTTTCTTTTCTTAATGTCTCTTATTTATCAGTTTTGAAAAGGAAACATAGGTTTGGGGTTTTAGATTCCAAATTATAATCGCATGTTTTCTTTTTATAATATATGATAGTAATTTGATTAAAAAATAGGAAACGTTACAAAAAGATAGCAAAGGATTAGGGTTTTCATTCAAAACTAAAAAATAGGAGACATTCTGAAAAAAAAAAACATAGGATTGAGGTTAGATTAAAAAATAGGAGACGCTCTGAAAGGAAAACATAGGATTAGTGTACTGATTGAAAAATAGGAGACATTCCAAAAATAAAACATAGTATTATTGTTATGATTGAAAACCGATAAATTGGACATGTTTTGAAAAGAAAACATAGAATTAGTTTTTTAATTGAACAATAGAAGACAATGTGAAAAGAAAACATAGGATTATGGTTTTAATTCAAAAATAGGAGTCATTACGATAAAAAAAACATAGGATTACGATTTCTATTTTAAAATAGAAAACATTCTTAAAAGAAAACATATAATTAGGGTTTTGAATAAAAAATACTAGACATTCCCAAAACAAAAGATAGTTTTATGGTTTTGATTAAAACAAATGAAACATTCTTAAAAGAAAATAATGGATTTTGGGTTAGATTCAAAACTGAAAAATAGGACACATTGCAAAAAGAAAACATAGGATTAGGGTTTTCTTTCAAAAATAGCAAATATTTAGAAAAGAAAAAAAAGGATTAGGCTTTTGATTGAAAAATATTACATATTTCGAACAAAACCATAGGATTAGATGTTTTGATGAAAATATAGTAGCCATTCTGAAAAGAAAAATAGGATTAGGGTTTTGATTTGAAAATAGGAAACATTTCTATAAGGAAACATAGGATTAAGGTTTTGATTCAAAAATGTTGACATTCTGAAAACAAAATATGGCATTAGAATTTTGATTAAAAAATAATAGACATTCCCAAAAGAAAACATAGGATAAGGGTTTTGAATAAAAATAGTACACTTTCGTGAACGAAAAAAATAAGATTAGGATTTTGATAGAAAAATATGATACATTACAAAAAGAACATAGGTTTATTGTTTTTATTAAAAAATAATAGAAATTAACAAAAGTAAAACATAAGATTATGGTGATGATTAAAAAATAGGAGGCCTTCCAAAAATGTCTCATATTTTTAAATCAAAACACTAATCATTTGTTTTCTTTTTTGAATGAATATTATATTTGAATCAAAACAGTAATGCTGTGTTTTCTTTTTGGAATGTTTAATTGTTTTTTAATCAAAATCCTAATCCTATGGTTTGTTATAGTGATGTCCCTTATTTCTCAATCAAAATCATAATCCTATGTTTTCTTTTCGAAATGCCTACTATACTAGAATAAAAGCCCTTATTTGATGTCTTCTATTTGTGAATTCAAACATAACTCCTATGTTTTATTTTTGTAAAGTCTCACATTTTTATGTTTTGAATCAAAACCCTAATCCTATGTTTTCTTTTTCGCAATTACTCCTATTAATGAATCAAACCCCTAATGCTATGTTTTCATTTGGAAATGTCCCTATTTTTCTATTTCTAATGAAAACCCTAGTCCTATGTTTGTTTATAGCAAAGTCTCCTATTTTTCAGTCAAAGCCATAATCCTATGTTTTCTTTTGGGAATGCCCGCTATTTTTCAACTAAAATCCTAATCCTATATTTTATTATAGTAATATCTCTTAGTTTTCATTCAAAATCTAAATCCTATGTTTTCCTATAGAAATGTCTCCTATTTTTGAATCAAAACCATAATTCTGCCATATTTTTTTATTTAAAACCCTAATTCTATGTTTTCTTTCAATTGTCATTTTTTTTTAATCAAAACAATAATCCTATATTTTCTTATAGTAATGTCTCTTATTTTTTAATCAAAACCTAATCATTTCTTTTATTTTCGGAATATCTGCTATTTTTGAATCAAAACCCTAATCCTATGTTTTCTTTTCGAAATGTGTCATATTTTTCAATTTTGAATCAAAACCCTAACCCTTTGTTTTCTTTCGGAATGTCACCTATTTTTAAATGAAAAACTTAAGCCTGTTTTTTTTAATTGTAATGTCTCCTATTTTTCAATCAAAACTCTAATCCTATGCTTTCTTTTAGAAATGTCTCATATTTTTCAATCAAACCCTAATTCAATGTTTTCCTTTAACAATGTCTACTATTTTTATATCAAAAACGTAATATTATGTTTTCTTATAGTAATGTCTCCTATTTTTGAATCAAAACCCTAATTCTACATTTTTTTTTGGAATGTCTACTATTTTTGAATAAAAACCATAATCCAATGTTTTCTATTCGTAATGCCTCCTAGTTTTTTAATTAAAGCACTAATACTATGTTTTCTTCTCTGAATGCCTCTTATTAATTAGTTTTGAATGAGAACCCTAATATATGTTTTCTTTTCAGAATGTGTTCAATTTTTCTGTTTTGAATCAAAACCCTAATCCTTTGTTTTTCTTTTGAAATATCTCATTTTTCAATCAAAACAGTAATCCTATCTTTTGTTTCAGGAGCTCTACTTATGTTTTGTTTTCGTAATGCCTGCTATTTTTGAATAAAAATCCTAATCCTATATTTTTCTTTTTTTGAATGGCTCCTATTTTTGAATCAAAACAATAATCTTATGCTTTCTTTTGGCAATGCCTGCTATTTTTTAAATCAAAACAATAATCGTGTGTTTTCTTCTTGTAATGCCTCATAATTTTTTAAACAAAATCCTAATTCAAAGATTTCTTAGGAATTTCTCAAATTTTGTAATCAAAACCCTAATGGTATGTCTTAGTTTTTTCATATTTGTCATTTTTTAATTAAAACAATAATCCTACGTTTTCTTTTTGTAATGTCTCATAGCTGTCAATCAAAACTCTAATCCTATATTTACTTTTCGCAATGGGTCCTATTTTTGAATCAAACACTAATCCTAAGTTTTCTTTTGAGAATGTCTACTATTTTTTAATCAGAACCCTAATCCTATGTTTTCTTTTGGAACTGTTTGATATTTTTCAATCAAAACCCTACTCCTATGTTTTTTATTAGGGTTGTCTCATTTTTTTTAAATCGAAAACGTATTCCTATCTTTTGTTTTGGCAATCTTTGCTAATTTTTAATTAAAATTCAAATACTTTGTTTTCATTTCTGAATGCTTGTTATTTTTAATCAAAAATCATAATCCTATGATTTCTTTTCGGAACACCTCCTATTTTTGAATGAAATCCCTGATCTTATATTTTCTTTTGGGATTGGCTGCTATTTTTGAATCAAAACAATAATCGTATATTTTCTTTTCGTAATGTTTAATATTTTTTATTCAAAACCTAATCCTAAGTTTTTTTTTGTAATGCCTCCTATTTTTTAATCAAATTCCTAATACTATTTTTTCTTTTCGGAACGCCTCCTATTTTTGAATCAAAACCATAAGCCTATGTTTTTCTTTTCGGATTGTCTGCTATTTTTGAATCAAAACTCTAAATCTATGTTATGCTTTTGGGAACATGCTCTATTTTTTAACTTTAATCAAAACCCTAATGTTATGTTTTCTTATAGTAATGCCACCTATTTTCCATTCAAAACCTGAATCCTATGTTTTCGTTACACTATGCCTCATATTTTTCAATCAAAACGCTAATTGTATGTTTTCTTTTAAGA
The DNA here is from genome assembly GCA_020875875.1 of Dioscorea alata. Taxonomy (NCBI): domain Eukaryota; kingdom Viridiplantae; phylum Streptophyta; class Magnoliopsida; order Dioscoreales; family Dioscoreaceae; genus Dioscorea; species Dioscorea alata. The sequence continues at coordinate 19,962,121 of CM037020.1, read as the reverse complement.
ATGTCTACTATTTTTTTGAATAAATATTCATATCCTATGTTTTCATTTCGGAATGTCACTAACTTTTAAATTGAAATATTAATTCTATTTTTTTTCAAAATGTCTCATATTTTTCAATCAAAACCCTAATCCTATGTTTTCTCTTCAAAACTTTTACTATTTTTGAATAAAACTATCCTATCTTTTCTTATATATTGTCTCCTATTTTTCATTCAAACCCCTTGTCCTATGTTTTCGTAAAGGAATGCATCCTATTTTTCCATGAAAAAACTAATCCTTTTTTTGCTTTTTGGAATGTCTTCAATTTTTGAATCAAAATCCTAATCCTACGTTTTCTTTTAAGAACGTGTCCTATTTTTTAGTTTTGAATCAAAGGCCTAATATTTTGTTTTCTCTTTTTGGTATGCCTCATTTTTTTTTAATCAAAACCCTAATCCTATCTTTTGTTTTGGGAATGTCTGCCTATGTTTTATTTTCATAATGTCTCCTATTTTTGAATAAAAATTCTAATCCTTTACTATCTTTTCAAAATGACTCTTGTTTTTTAATCAAAACCTAATCTTATGTTTGTTTAAAAATTGCTTGCTATTTTTGAATCAAAACAATAATCGTATGTTTTCTTTTCGTAAGATCTCATATTTTTTAGTCAAAAACCAAATCCTAAGTGTTTTGTTTTAATGCCTCTTATTTTTTAATCAAAACCCTAATTTTATATTTACTTTTGGGAATGTCTACTATTGTTGAATAAAAAATAATAAATCCTATCTTTTATTTTCGTAATATTTAATTTTTTCCAATCAAAACCTTAATCCTATTTTTTATTTTCAAAATGGCTCCTCCTTTTGAATTAGTGCCCTAATCCTATGTTTTTGTTTTTGGAATGTCTACTATTTTTTAATCAAAACCCTAGTCCTAATCTTATGGTTTTTGTTTTCAAAATGTCTCATATTTTTGAAAAGTAGGGAACATTTCCAAAAGAAACATTACTAATCCTATCTTTCAATCAAAACTTGAATCATATGCTTTCTTTTCAAAATGTCTCATTTTTCAATCAAAACCGTAATCTTATATTTCATTATGAAAATGTCTGCTATTTTTTAATAAGAATCATAATCCAACGTTTTCTTTTGGAAATTTCTCCTATTTTTTAATCAAGAATCTAATACTATGTTTTCTTTTAAAAATGTCCAAGATTTTTTGGTGTTTAATCAAAACCCTAATCATATCTTTTTTATATAGAAATATCTCATATTTTTCAATCAGAATCCTAATCCTATGTCACATATTTTTCAATAAGAATCCTAATCTATGTTTTCTCTTCGTAATGGCTCCGATTTTTGAATAGAAATTTTGATCCTAGGATTTCTTTCAGAATGCCTCGTATTTTTTTTATCAAAACCCTAATCTTATGCTTTACTTTGAGAATGCCTGCAATTTTTGAATCAAAACATTAATCCTATGTTTTCTTTTTGTAATGTATCATATTTTTTAATCAAAATCCTAATCCTAAGTTTATTTTTTATTCCCTCCTATTTTTAAATCAAAACTGTAATCTTATGTTTTTTTTTTGGAATATATGCTATTTTTAATCAAAACAATAATCATGTGTTTTCTTTTCGTCATGTCAAAATTTTTAATCAAAACCCTAATCCTATATTTCCTGGTAGATATGTCTGCTATTATTCAACTAAAACCTTAATCGTATTCTTTCTTTTTGGAATGTTACCTAAATTTTCGTAATGTCTCCTATCTTTTAATCAAAACACTAATTCTGTGTTTTCTTTTCATAACGTCTTCTATTTTTAAATAAAATTCCTAATCCTTATCCTATGTTTTGTTTCGTAATGTTTCGATTTTTTAATCAAAATACTAATCCTCAGTTTTCTTTTCGGCATATTTCCTATCTTTCAATCAAAACCCGAATCTTATGTTTTCTTTCACTTAATGTCTCCTATTTATCATCTTTGAATGAAAACCCTAATCCTATGTTTTCTTTTGGGAATGTATGCTATTTTTAAATCAAATCCTAATCCTATGATTAATTTTAAAAATGTCTGCTATTTTTAAATCAAAACACTAATCCTACATCTTCTTTTGGGAATGTCCCCTATTTTTCGGTTTTTAATCAAACCCCTAATCCAATGTTTTTTTTATTGTAATGTCTCCTCTTATTTTTTAATCAAAACCCTAATCCTATGTTTTCTTTTTACAATGTCTCCTATTTTTCAATCAAAACCATATTTCTTTGTTTTCTTAGAGTAATGTCTAATATTTTTAATCAAAACCCTAATCCTATGTTTTCTTCTCGGATTATATACTATTTTTGTATCAAAATCCTAATCCTACATTTTTTAATAGTAATGTCTCTTATTTTTCAACCAAAATCCTAATCTAATATTTTTTTTTGGGAATGTCTACTATTTTTTAATCGAATGTTTTATTTTCATAATGTGTCATATTTTTTCATTAAAATCATATTACTAAGTTTGTCTTTTTGAATGCCTCCTATATTTTTAATTAAAACCCTAACCTTGTGTTTTATTTTGGAAATGTTTTCTATTTTTTAATCAAAACAATAATCGTGTGTTTTCTTTTCGTAATCTCTCATGTTTTTTAATCATAACCTAAGCCTAAGTTTTTTTTTAATGCCTCCAATTTTTTAATCAGAACTCTAATCTTATGTTTTCTTTTGGTAATATATGCTATTTTTCAATCAAAGCAATAATAATATGTTTTCTTTTCGAAATGTCTCATATTTTTCAATCAAAACCCAATCCTATGTTTTTCTTTTTGGAATGTCTACTAATTTTGAATCAAAACCTTAATCCTATGTTTTTTTTATAGTAATGTCTGCTATTTAATGTCTCCTATTTTTCATTCAAATGCTAATCCTATGTTTTGTTATAGTAATGCCTCTTATTTTTCATCCAAAAGCGTAATCCTACGTTTTCTTATAGTAATGTCTCCTATTTTTCAACTAAAACTCTAATAATATATTTTCTTTTCGGAATGCCTACTATATTTTATTCAAAACTCTATTCCTATTTTTTCTTTCAGGAATGTCTCATATCTTTAAATCATACACCTATTCCTATGTTTTCTTTTCTAAATGTTTCTTATTTATCAGTTTCGAATCAAAACACTAACCTATGTTTTGTTTTTTGAATGTCTAATATTTTTCAATCAAAATCCTCATCATTTCTTTTCTTTTTGAAATGTTTTCTATTTTTGAATGAAAACTCTAATACTATATTTTCTTTTTTGGAATGTGTACTATTTTTTAGTTTTGAATCAAAATCCTAATTTCATTATTTCTTTTCGGAAGAATAAGTTTAGGGTTTTTATTCATAACCCTATTTTTGATAGGAGACATTACTATGAGAAAACATAGGACTAGTGTTTTTAATCAAAATCCTAATCCTATGTTTTCTTATAGTAATGTTTCCTATTTTTCAATGAAAACATTAATTCTATATTTTCATTTCATAATACCTATTATATTTGAATTAAAATCCTAATCCTATGTTTTCTTTTCGGAATGTCACATTTTTTTCACTGAAAACCCCAATCCGATGTTTTCTTTTCAGAATGGCTACTATATGCGAATCAAAACATAATTTTATAGTTTTGAATCAAATCCCTAATCCTATGTTTTTCTTATATTGATATCTCCACATTTTGTATCAAAACACTAATCCTATATTTTTTTTTTCTGAATATGTTATATTTTTTAGTTTTGAATGAAAACCCTAATCTTTTGTTTTCTTTTTCAAATGTCTGTTATTTTTTTAATCAAAACCTTCATTATAACTTTTTTTTTTTGGAATGACTCGTATTTTGCAAAGAAAAAAAATCCGAATTCTACGATTTCTTTTATTAGCGTCTCCTATTTATCAATTTTTAATCAAAACGCTAACTATTTTTCATTTTCGGAGTGTCTCCTATTTTTCAATCAAAAACTTAATTCTTTCTTTTCTTTTTGGAATGCCTATTGTTTTTTAATCAAAAGCATAATCCTATGTTTACTTTTCAGAATGTGTCCTATTTTTCAGTTTTGAATCAAAACCCATATCCTTTGGTTTTTTTGCAATGTCTTACTTTTCTTAGTCAAAACCCTAATCCTATGTTTTCTTGTAGGAATGTCTATTGTTTTTCAATCAAAACCAAAATCATTCACTTTCTTTTTCGGAGTGTCTATTATTTTTTAATCAAAACAAAAATCCTATGTTTTCAATCAAAACGCTAACACTATTTTTGAATCAAACCCCTAATCTTTTGTTTTCTTTTCAGAATGTCTATTATGTTTGAATCAAAACCCAAATCCTATTTTTTCTATAGTAATATCTCTTATTTTTTGTTCATAAAAATAATCCTATGTTTTTTATGTGGTCTCTGCAAGTGCACGGGCCGCACACAAATAATATGGTGGTACCCCCTAAGGGGTAGGGTTATCAAACCTCACGGAATAGGACTCAAAGTACTAATTTCTCCTCTAATGTCTAGTGAATCACGAGTTGAGAGATAGTTGAAATGAAGAAGAATAAAAAAAAATATTGAATGGTGAAGGTGATAGGTAACTAGGATCGAGTGTTACAACAGCAAGAGAGTAATGCTCCGGGGTGATTCCTATAGATTATTGCATGCTATCTTACCCTTAATGCATACTAGATACATTCTATGATTCGTGTGTGTGCTCACAACTAATGTTGCATCTATGGTTCTCAAATACACTGAGTTTTGTGAAGGTAATTGTGGGTTTCTTGCTGGACAAGCCACACACTGCGTTTCACACAAGCAACCGTGCAATTCAAACACATCGAGTTATGCAAACACAAGATTAAACACAAGAATCAAAAGAACTACATAGAACAATAAATGCAAGTGTTAAAGCATACAAATCATCCGAGTTCACAACCTTGAGGCACTATTGCCAGTTAGCCTCTCATGGGTGGGTACAACAAGGAAGAAACAATAAAAGATCAACAAGAGGAAGGCATGACTCCATTCTCTTCTATAGATGATCTTCCTTGTCGAGCTCTGTGTGCTAACTCCACTTCTCAAGTACCTCCAACTCATCCTTTATCTCATTAGGTGGTGTACTGAAGCCTGATCTTTGATCTCATCAAAGTCCTCCCGTTGGAGAGAAGAATCCCCGAACAAAGATGAGAAAGAAACCCTAGAATTTGAAGTTAAAAAGGTAGTTTCAGGCCCGACACGGTCTGGACATGGTCGTGTTCAACCCTTGTTCTTTACTGATATTTGCATGTGTGCAAAACCCGGGATAATCTGCGGATGCCGCATGGTTGTGCGTCCCCCCGTGCTCTGCTAGTGCACGCCCATGTAAAGGGCAGCATGCCCGTGTTACCCCTGAAGAAGACAAGATGTCTTTTTTCTAAGATTTTCAGTGGAAGGAACATGAGAGTGCTGAGACCGTATTCTACCTGGGACACCCCCTTGCCAGAATTTCGCCAACTTGTTCTCCAGGCTGGAAAGGTTAGTGGGACAGAGCACGGGCGCGCTCTGCCAATGTTCAGCTTGCTCTTTTTCCTTGGTCATCAAACACACGCATTTTGCCCTTGGTTTCACTGCAAATTGACTCGAGCCTGAGATTCCTACACAGTAAACATTATACCTCGAATAGCACCGAATATGTATAAACATATGCTAAAGGACAAATAGACGAATGAAATAAAGGGCATGAAAACATGATGTAAAATGCACTCATCAGTTTTCTTATAGTAATGTCTGATGTTTTTCCAATCAAAACCATAATCCTATGTTTTTTTTAAATGTCTACTATATTTGCATCAAAACCATAATCCTTTGTTTTTTTTTCGTAATGGCTCCTATTTTTCAGTCAAAACACTAATTATTTCTTTTCTTTTCGGAATATTGAATATTTTTTAATAAAAAACATAATCCTATGTTTTCTTTTGTAAATGTCATCTATTTTTTTATTTTTAATCAAAACTATAATCCAATGATTTTGTTGCAAAATGTCTCATATTTTTCTGTCAAAATCGTAATCCAATGTTTTCTTTTCAGAATGTCAACCATTTTTGAATCAAAATTTCAATCCTACATTTGCTTCTAGTAATGTCTCCCACCTTTCATTCAAAAACTTAATCTGATGTTTTATTATAGTAATGTCTCTTACTTTTCAATCAAAACCCTAATCCTAAGTTTTCTTGTACTAATGTCTCATATTTTTCAATTAGAACCCTTATCCTATGTTTTCTTCTTGGAATGACTAGTATATTTTAAAAATAGTCCTAATCCTATGTTTTCTTTATAGAATGTCTCCTATTTTGCAAACAAAAACTGAATCCTATGTTTTTTTTTCTTTTCTAAATGTCTCATATTTTTTTAATCAAAACCAAAAACCTCACTTTTTTTAATGCGTCCGAATTTTTTAATTAAATAATTAATCTTATATTTTCCTTTTTGGAATGTCTGCTATTTTTTATTCAAAACTATATTCTTATATTTTAATTTTGGAATGTCTCATATTTTTCAATCGATAACCAAATCATCTATTTTCTTTTCATCATGTCTCATATTTTTAATCAAAACCCTAATACTATATTTTCTTGTCGATATGTCTCCTATTGTTCAACTAAAACCCTAATCCTATGTTTTTTTTTGGAATGCTACCTAAATTCTTGTAATGTCTCCTATCTTTCAATCAAAGTACTAATCGTATGTTTTCTTTTCATAATGCCACGTATTTTTCAATAAAAATCCTAAGCCTTATCCTATGTTTTGTTTCGTAATGTCTTTGATTTTTTAATCGAAACACTAATCCTCTATTTTCTTCTCAGAATATCTCCTATCTTTTAATCAAACCCTGAATCTTATGTTTTCGTTTCTTAATATCTCCTATTTATTAGTTTTGAATGAAAACCCTAATCGTATGTTTTTTTTTGCGAATGTTTGCTATTTTTAAATCAAAATGCTAATCCTATGATTTCTTTTGGGAATGTCTGCTATCTTTCAATCAAAACCCAAATCCTATGTTTTCTTTTGTGAATTTTCCCTATTTTTCAGTTTTTAATCAAATTCCTAATCCTATGTTTTTTTTATTTCAATGGTTCCTCTTATTTTTTAATCAAAACCCTAGTCCTATGTTTTATTATAGTATTGTCTCCTATTTTTCAATCGAACCTCTAATCCTATGGTTTTCGTAATGTCTCCTATTTTTCAATCCAAAATATAATATTTTCTTTTCTTTTCAGAATGTCCGCTATTTCTGAATCAAAGGCTATAGCTCTTTCTACATCTTTTACACACAAAATTCAAAATTTCAACTGGTAGGGCATTCTGCAAAGGAATCCGACTTTCTGGGGTTTCTTTTTAACACAAGACAAGCGGCTCCACAATCAGGTTAAAGTGAAAGAAGTTTAGGTCTTAAAAGTAAAAGAGAGTCTACAAATAGGCTCGAATGGTTCCTAACACACCCATGTCCTCCTAGGTTCAAGCAATACCAAACAAGCAATCACGGGTCATAATTAGTAAAGCACTCATCTACAACAAGCATGCAACACTCCACCACACTCGAAGCTTACATTATCCTCAATTTATAAATGAATCACATGCAAAGTGACAATAAGGGACAAAAATATAAACAGAGGGTGCAATGATCTTCCTTGAACAATGAGGATGATGGTGCCACCCTCACAAGTGGGCTATTTAACCTCAAATACACATACATGGAGACTGATGTTGCCGCTCTCTCCTGTTGCCAATCTAACTCCCAGCACCCACACAACACCTGAGATATGTAGAGGCACACAACTAAAGCTCACACGTAACAAAATAGGGGGTGAAATAAAGTACTAAAAATAAACAAACCAAAATGCTAGTATGGCAGGGGACTCACCTTGCTAACTGCGCTACAAAGTACAAGATGAAACTAGAAGAAGATACTAAAAATAAAAACTGAAAACACTGCGGGGACATTAGGATGGATCATCTCCTTGCTGGTGGTCATTTGTTGGTGGCGCTAAGGAAGATGCGTAGTAGTCAGCGATGCGTTGTAGGCTCGATCCCAACCAACGAATGTTGTGGTACTTCACAGGGTATAGGGCTGGCCTGATCGTGTAGTACTGGGGTCAAGGAGGAAGAAAATCCATTATCTCAAGACTATGGTACGAGAAGGGACTGCTTCCATCGGTGATAACAAGCTGTGCCTCGTTAACCAAGAGGCATATTCCCGAAGAAGTTGGGTAATATACGGGCCAGCAAAGATTGATTGCCCCCTGGTGTCAGTTGACTAATGATGGAAAGTACTGATGACAACATACCCCAGATGGTAAGGAGTCCTGTCAGCCATGCTCAATAGTTACTCAAACTCGGGGATGGTAATAGTATTAGTGCACTGAATCGGAGCAGTGATAGTACCGCTGAGCAATGTATGGATGAATTATAGTGCACGTGACTTGAGCTTTGAAGTTGTGCTATGGCTAGGCCTAAAGGGATGGGCAAGGTCACACAGCCTCTACAATCGAGCAAACGGGGGTATCCTCGGGTCAGGTGATATCAGCAAGGCACGGTACTTGTCCGTCAGCGCATTGGTGGGCTCGTACAAGCCCCTGAACACTGAGAGCTCAATATAACTCAGATGATAGGCCTTCCCGCGGAACTGAAAGTTGATAGTGTGGGGGTCATCCCAAGTGCCCCATTACCTCTTAAACGTGGATAAGAACTCCAGTGTAATATCCCAGTAAGCGGGCTAGGTGACAATGAGAGCTTTGATCCAGCCACCAGCGGTGAGCAGCTACTCAACCTCCTCTCGTAGTTTTGCCCTTTGTAAAGCATCCCAATCGATGGTAGTCACAACACCGAAGGTGCCTACAGAAATCTGTGCACGGTGCTCTTATCTCGCATGCACAAGAGATACAGCTCGTCTCGACATTTTTTACCAAAGATAATAAGAGAAATTTAGTTCAACTGACAGAAATCAGAGCAGACACAGTCGTGCCAGGGGCACTAAGCCCGTGCATCAGAAGGGCATGACCGTGTAATTTGGGACATGGCCCTGGTTCATAGGAACACAGCCGTGGTTCTAACAATTCAAAATGAATAAAACACCAACTTCGTGCCAAATCAAGTGTTAAAATTAGCAAAAGAAAGTGGGAGACAAAGAGAAATTTGCCCACTACATGTAACATGCAAGATCGAGCGAGAAGAAACAACCAAAATCAAAGGAAACCAAGAGATTTACCAATAAATGTAATGATCGACCACCCAAAAGAAGAAGACACACGGACTCAACAAGAAGACTGGCAGTGAAGGCCTACTGGAGGAAGAAATCATGCATAAGTGAGGATGCGAAAGTGAAAATGGTAGTTAGGGTTTGATTTAAAGCGCATGAAGGAGGGTAAGGAAGAGAAATGGTCGGATGTGACTGTTCATCTCCTGACATGGTGTGCGACAAGTGCGTGTCAAGACACAGGAATCAGTGCCAATGTAAATTCATGAGACACGCCTGTGTGACAAGCGTGTTACTCTCCTTGATTATTTTAGGAAAAATTCCCAACACTGCTAGGAAAAAGACACGACTATGTGAAGTGCTCGGCAAACGTGCTTCAGGGCGACACACTCGTGTTACAACCCGTGTCAACTTGGAAGGGTTTCTAGACACACAGTATGCACCTAACAACCAACAGACTCAGCAAAAACTTGAAAATGCAGACCACACGCATTCGCTAAAAGAAACGGGAGAAGAAAAATCAAAAGAGACCAGAAAAAGAGAATCATGGTAGTCAACGAACAAAAGAAAACACTGAAACAAAAAGAACAATCACAAAGAAAACAAAACTACAATGACTTAGGTTGCCTCCCAAGAAGCGCTTGTTTTACTTCACTAGCTTGATGTACCTTGTAAATCGGGAGGAGCATGGAGGAGGAAAACACTACTAATCTCTATAGAAGTGTGTTCCTTTCTTACTGCATATTGTTTTAATTGATGCCCATTAACCTTTAAAGTTCCCTTCTGGGGATGCGAGATATCGACTACACCATGAGGGAATGTTTGTATGATTGTTTAGGGTCCCATCTATCTTAATTTTAGTTTGCCTAGAAAAAGTTTCAACCTAGAATTGAAGAGAAGGACTGGTTCCAACACTTAAAATTGCTTGTCCCTTTTCAAGCGATCATTATGGATTTTTCTAACTTTCTCCTTTCACCTTGTAAACTAAAGAATTCTCATAGGCATTCAACCTGTGCTCCTCCATTTCATTCAACTGATACTTCCTTTTCTTCTACGCATCCCCCAAATTGAAATTAAGCAATTTGATTACCCAATATGATTTATGCTCCAATTCCACGGGGAGATGACATGCTTTACCATAAACCAAATGGAAAGGAGTATGGCCGATGGAGGTCTTGTAAGCTGTCCTGTACGCCCAAAGAGCATCATCTAACAATTCTGACCAGTATCTCCTATTATGCTTGATAAACGCCTAAACATATGTATTTTCCATGTATTCGGGTGTATGTATTACGTATTTTTCTATGAGTTGACGCCAGTTTTTGGTCTGAATTGGTTTCTTTCGTGTTACAGGTACTGATGTGACCCCTTCGAGCTCGTTGATAGAATTTAAGAAGAAATTGGCGACGAAAACACTATTTCTGAGCGGGGGGGGGGGTACTGTAGCGACTACTGTAGCACGAACCCTTTGGCGAAATGGCTAATTCTGGAGGTTCATGCGGGCTGTCATGCGGGCCCTGCAGAGGCCGCATACGGTACTGTAGCAGTTCTACTGGAAAAGCCTACTGTAGCAGTTTCACTGTATCGGCACTGTAGCAACTTACGCGATTTCGGGATTTTCTCGGGAATTTTCTCTCCCCGCATGCGGGGCCGATAGGGGGCCGCATAACCCACTGGAAAAGGTTTTTAAGGGTTTTGAGTTCATTTGGAGGAAGGGGGCTAGGTCTTGAGAAAAGCTACACTTCACCATCTTCTTTGGGAGCTTGAGGCCGGCTTTTGGAGGCATTTCTTGAGGAGAGGACGATGGGGAGAGCACGAGATGATGAATCCATGCCTTTGATTTGCATTTGAGAGGAAGTTTGAGAAAGGAAGCCACTCCTTGGGTGGCGTCTTTGGAAGCGTCATTCGGCCTTGATCTTTTCAGGGGGTGTTTTCATTATGCTTTTGGTTGTTTTTATGTATTTGCTCGGTTACTTTGTGATCATGAGCAACTAAACCCCAAGGTCACCGGATGTAGGTGAACCTTAGGGGTGAACTTGTGTATTTTGGATGCTACTTTCACTTTATGTACTTGGTTTGGTTTGTGATCCTTGTTTGGTGGCTCTTGAATGCCTTGATATGTATGAGAACTCTATATGTCAATTCCTAGACAATGCTAGGATGCATGACCATTGCCTTAGTATTAGGCTCACCAAGCTTGGAAGGGAATACATGTACGAATACGCCGTGACCATCGGGTATTTGTACCCCTCCAATTGTTAGGGTTGTCCTTGATTGTGTTTCAATCCTAGCTTTGGGAAATCCACTAAACCCTTTGCAATCGTACAAGGATTTGGACGGAAGCAATTCCGTATTCCAATACTTGTATTGGATTAGGGACCAACGCCGTGACCATCGGGTTGGTCTAATCTAGGGTTTCCCTGTTCAAACCACCCACGTGCATGCTAGTTAGGCATCCTTAGCACTTTAGTAGCCCCCAAGGGAATCCTCATCCGTGGCCATTCCCTCACCTTGATTTTTCCCCTCCGTATTTATACTTGCTATTTGCATGCTCTTTGTTTTAGTAGGTTATTGGTAGTTCTTCTTCCAAGTGATTGATTAGGTCAAACAACATTGTGATAAGGAAGTAAGAATAGCTTCTCGGGCCCTTGGGGATATGACCCCCTCGTGTTCGTGCGAGGGGTATTACTTGGCGACCCCGTGCACTTGCGAGTGAGTGATTCAACCACGTTACCAAGTTTTTGGTGCGCTGCACTATTTTTTCAAGTATTCTCTTTAACTCACGATTTGTGACTTCAATTTGGCCACTCATTTGGGTGTAATAGCCCATCGCAACTGGATCAGTAATTCCATATTTTTTCATCATCTTTTCGAATTGAGCATTACAAAAGTGAGTTCACCAATTGCTAATAATCGCTCTTGGAGTGCAAAATTGGGTAAACAACTTTTTTAGGAATTTCACCATGACCTGTGCATCATTAGAAGAAAAAGATTGCGCTTCTACCCACTTGGAGACATAGTTGACTGTCACCAACACATACTTATTTCCACTTGAGTTAAGTAAAGGGGCCATGAAGTTAATTCCCCAGACATAAAAAAATCTCATATTGCTGGATGGGGGTCTATTTCATCTCATTGAGTTTGAACAGATTCCCATTTCTTTGACACTGGTCACAAGTTTGAAAAAATTCTCGAGCATCACTAAAAAGTGAGGGCCAAAAGAAACCGGCTTCCAACACTTTTTTAGTCGTATGATTTGCACCAAAATGCCCTCCGCCTGTTTTGAGTGACAATATCTCAAAATCTCCCATCCCTTAGCATGTGAGACATTGTGACGAACTACCAGGTCAACAAAAAAGCTTATATAGGAAAGGATTCTCTCAGAAATAATGTTTAGCATCTGACAAGAACTTCTTCCGCTGCTGATATAGAAATTGTGATGGGATCACTCGCCCCACAGGATAATTGGCAAGATCGGCGAACCAATGATAGCCATCATCATATCCCGGACTTGCCCTGATCGAATACAGGTTGTTCCTCAGGGAAAGAATAATTGATCTCTTGATGCGTAATGTCACTATCTGGATGCACTAGACACGACAAATGATCAACCACAACATTTTCTGACCCTTTCTTATCCCTAATCTCCAAGTTGAACTCTTGTAGCAACAAGATCCATATGATTAATCGAGGCTTTACATCAGTTTTGGAAAGGAGATACCTGATGGCTGCATGGTCCGAATAAACTGTGATCTTAGACAACACCAAATAAGACCGAAATTTATTAAAAGCATAAATGATTGCGAGCAGATCCTTTTTGGTTTTGGTGTAATTTCCTTGGGTTGGTGTCAAGGTCTTACTAGCATAATAGATCGTGTGGAATTGTTTATCGTACCTCTATCCCAATACCACTCCAACTGCCCAATCGCTTGCATCATACATGAGTTCAAAAGGGCGGCTCCAATTAGGACCCTTGAGAAGCAGCGAGACACTCCAACTTCTCCTTTAAACCTTGGAAACAGTGAGACACTCCTGATACCACTCCAACTTCTCCTTTAAACCTTGGAATGCAGCGAGACACTCCTGATTAAAGTTAAAAGGTGTGTGCTTTTCCAAGAGTTTTGTTAAAGGCTTGGAAATCCTTGAGAAGTCATGAATGAATCCCCTATAAAACCCTACGTGATTAAGGAAGCTTCATATGCCCTTTGTGGTTGAAGGCGGGGAAAGCTTCTCAATTCCACCCAACTTTGCTTTATCCACTTCAATCCCCACACTTTAAATCTTATGACCCGGAACAATCCAATCTCTCATTATAAAGTAGTATTCTCCCACTTCAATACCAAGTTTGTTTCCTTGCATCTTCCACGACCCATTTTAAAATTTCCAAACATCCATCAAAAGAATCCCCAAAGACCGAAAAATCATCCATTAACACTTCCACGAAGTCTTCAATGAATTCGCCAAAGATCAGCATCATTCATCTTTGCAAGGTTGCCTATGCATTTCATAGACTAAACAACATTCGTCTATAAGCAAATGTGCCATAATGGCATCTGAATGTGGTTTTTTCTTGGTTCTTGGGGGACTACTAAAATTTGAAGGTATCTAGACATCCCATCAAGGATATAATAATATTGATGGACTGCAAGCCACTCGAGCATCTAATCAATAAACAGTAAGGGAAAATGATCTTTTCGCGTTGTATCATTTAGCTTCCGATAATTTATGCAAACACGTCATCCAGTCACCGTACAGGTGGGGATTAACTCATTGTGTTCGTTTGAAATCACCGTAGTCCCACCCTTCTTTGCACGACTTGAACTGGGCTTACCCACAGGTTGTCTCATATGGGATAGATAATATTGGCATCTAAGAGTTTTTTTTACTTCATTCTTTACCACAACCATCATATTAGCATTTAACTTGCGCTGGGGTTGGACCTTGGGCCTCATCTTTCCTTCCATCAAGATCTTATGCGTACAAAATGATGGATTGATTCCCCTAATCTCAAAGATAGTCCAGGCAATGGCCTTCTTATGTAATTGAAATAAATCCACCAATTTCCTTTTTTTCTCTGTATCTAGTACGGAAGAAATGATGACAGGCATTCCTAGGTTCTCCTCTAAGAAGACATATTCCAAATGTGAAGATAGCTCTTTAAGTTCCTTCATGGCAGGACACGACACTATTGGTTATGTAGTTGTATATTTCTCCTCCTTCTTCTCAACAACTGTGCCAACTGTAAAATTGTTCTACTCATAGTTTCTTGCGGAAGTGAACTGATACTCAACAAACACGTAACCACTAGGTGGCTCGGGTTGTGGATCCTCACTGATTCCAGTTGACACGGTCATCAACTGCATAATGCCACATCCCTCTTATTGATCATGACGATATTGGCGAGGACCAGTAACTGTACTCACAAATTCATTCCACTGATTTGTCCGATCGCAGAATTTTGAAATCAGGGTAGCCAGTCCCTGCTTGTCAATAGACACAATATACCCCTCACTATGATCAGGAATATGTGAGTAACTACGCAGGGCATCTAATAGCTAATCCATGGTGGCACTGTGGTACCGCAAAGCATCGATACCAAATGAATTCAAGTTATTTCCTACAGTAGTTAAAATAAAATCAATCAAAGAATAAATACGCAAAAAGGCGGAAAAGTATGTTCACCAATATGCATAGTATTAATAGACTAGATCACCAAAATCCTAATGTTCCTAAGAGTTGCCAGTCCCCGGCAACGGCGCCACAAACTTGATGTGTTCTCCACAAGTGCAAAGGTCGCACATAAGTAATAAAGTGGTTCCCCCTAAGGGGTAGGGTTGTCGAACCTCAGGGAACAAGAATCAAAGTACTAATTTCTCCTCTGATGTCTAGTGAATCACAAGTTGAGAGATAGTTGAAATGAAGAATAATAAAGAGAAGATCGAATGGTGACATTGCATGCTATCTCGCCCTTAATTCCTATTAGCTACGTTCTACGATTCATGTGTGTGCTCACAAGCAATGTTGCATCTATGGTTCTCAAATACACCGAGTTTTGTGAAGCTAACTATCCATTTCTTACTGGATAAGCCACACAATATGTTTTACACATGCAACTATGCAATTCAAACACATCGAGTTATGCAAACACAAGATTAAACAAAAGAATCAAAATAACTCCATAGAACAATAAATGCAAGTGTTAAGGCATACAAATCATCCGAGTTCACAACCCCAAGGCACTATGGCCAGTTAGCCTTTCATGGGTCGTTGCAATAAGGAAGAAACAATAAAAGAACAACAAGAGGAAGGCATGATTCCCTTCTCTTCTCTAGATGACCTTCCTTTCCGAGCTCCGTGTGCTAACCCCACCTCTCAAGTGCCTCTAACTCATCCTTCATCTCCTTAGGTGGTGTAGTGAAGCCTAATCTTCACTCTCATCAAAGTCCTCCCAATGGAGAGAAGAATCTACGAACAAATATGAGAAATAAACCCTAGAATCTGGAGTCAAAAACGCTGTTTTGGGCCTGACATGGTTTGGACATGGTCGTGTTCAGCCCTTGTTCTTTACTGAGATTTGCATGCGTGCAAAACCTGAGATAATCTATGGATGCCGCATGGTCGTGCATCCCCTGTGCTATGCTAGTGAACGCCGGTGTAAAAGGCAGCATGGCCATGTTCCCCACGAGGAAGAGAAGATATCTTTTTCCTGAGATTTTCAGTGGAGCGAACATGAGCATGCTGAGATCGTGTTCTGCCTGAGACACCCCCGTGCCAGAATTTCGCCAACTTTTTTTCTAGGCTTGAAAGATTAGTGGGACAGAGCACTGTCGTGTCCTGCCTGTGTTCAGCTTGCTCTTTTCCCTTGGTCATCAAACACACGCGTTCCACCCTTGGTTTCACTCCAAATTGACTCGAGCCTGAGATTCCTACACAATAAACATTATACCTCGAATAGCAGCGAATATGTATAAAAATAGGCTAAAGGACAAATAGAAGAATGAAATAGAGGTCATGAAAACATGATGTAAAACACACTCATCAGTTTCCTTATAGTAATGTCTACAGTTTTTCAATCAAAAAATAATCCTATGTTTTTTTAAAAAATGACTACTATATTTGAATCAAAATCCTAATCCTTTGTTTTTTTTTATTGGCTCCTATTTTTCAGTCAAAACACTAATTCTTTCTTTGCTTGTCAGAATATCGAATATTTTTTTAATAAAAAACATAATCCTATGTTTTCTTTTGTAAGTGTCCCCTATTTTTTTTATTATTATTAATCAAAACCATAATCCAATATTTTCATTGCAAAATGTGTCATAGTTTCTATCAAAATTGTAATCCAATGTTTTCTTTCTGGAATGCTAACTATTTTTAATCAAAATTCCAATCATATGTTTTCTTAAAGTAATGTCTCCCATTTTTCAATCAAAAACCTAATCCGATGTTTTCTTATAGTAATGTCTCTTTATTTTCAATCAAACCCCTAATCCTAAATTTTCTTGTACTAATGTCTCCTATTTTTCAATCAGAACCCTTAACGTATGTTTTCTTTTTGGAATAACTAGTATATTTGAAAAAAAAATAATTGTATGTTTTCTTTTTGGAATAACTAGTATATTTGAAAAAAAAATAATTGTATGTTTTCTTTATGGAATGTCCCCTATTTTGCAAAGAAAACCTGAATCCTATGTTTTTTCTTTACCGAATGTCTCATATTTTTTAATCAAAACCAAAATCCTCAGTTTTTTTTGAATGCCTCCTATTTTTTAATAAAATTACTAATCTTATATTTTCTTTTGGGAATGTTTGCTATTTTTTATTCAAATTACGAGCTTGCTGCAAAAGCTTATGAGGCATACCAGGATTTGGCCAAATTCCACGTCTTGGCCTTGAAAATAGTGATTTTTTCGTTTATGGTAATAATTGATTTGATTATATCGTGGGCTAGAAATCTTGAATTTGTACACCATTTTAGGCATTCATTTTGTTTGTTAAGTTCTATATTTGTTTAATGAAATTTGAAAACTTGCCATTTTCTGGAAATTTTTTAATCTTCTAATTTTCGGGTTTTCTCATAACAGTCTTTTGGTATATTTATTGTAAGCCTATGTGCTTGGGAGGAACAGTCTTGTAATAGTTATTTTTCCTTGAGTAATATACCTTACTCAAGTTTCTGCCCAATCATGGTAATCTTTGATCAACAGGTTGGAAGACTTGTTACTAGCATTGGTAACCGGGTCAACAATTACAAGATTATCGCTACATCAGAATGTCTCCTATTTTCTTAATAAAAATGTAATCCTATGTTTCCTTTCACAATGTGTTCTATTTGTCAATTAAAACTGTGTTTTCATGTGGCAATGTCTCATATTTATTGGTTTTCAATCAAAACCCTAATCCTATGTTGTATTTTTCGGAATATCTACTATTTTTCAATCAAAATCCTAATCCTACGTTTTCTTTTGAGATTGTCTACTATTTTTTAATCAAACTCTAATCCTATGTTTTCTTTTTAGAATGGCTACTATTTTTGAATCAAAACCCTAATCTTATGTTTTCTTTTGGAAATATCTGCTATTTTTGAATCAAAACCCAAATCCTATGTTTTATTTTGGAAATGTCCCCTAATTTTTTGTTATTAATCAAAACCCTAATACTATGTTTAACTAAAGTAATGTCTCCTATTTTTCAATCAAAACCAAATCCTATGTTTTTCTTTTTAGAATGTCTGATTTTTTATAATCAAAACCCAATTCGATTGTTTGGTTTTCGTAATGCCTCCCCTTTCTGAATAAAAATCCTAATCCAATACTTTTTTAGAATGTCTCCTATCTTACATTCTAAACTTGGATCCTATGGTTTTTTCTTAATGTCTCCTATGTATCAGTTTTATTCAAAAACATAATCTTTTCTTTTCTGTTCGCAATGTATGCAATTTTTGCATCAAAACAATAATCCTATGCTTTCTTTTCATAATGGTTAATATTTTTCAATCAAAACACAAATTATATGTTTTCTTATCGGAATGACACTTATTTTTTTTTATAAAAACCATAATCCTATATTTCTTTTTGGAATGTTTGCTATTTTTTAATGTAAATTTTAATCCCAAGTTTTCTTTTTGGAATATCTACTATTTGTGAATCAAAACCCTAATATTATGATTTCTTATACTAATTTATGCTATTTTCAAGTTTTGAATCAAAACCATAATCCTATATTTGAATCAAAACCCTAATCCTATGTTTTTCTTTATGGAATGGCTTCTATCTTTTAATCAAAACTTGAATATTAGGTTTTTTTTTTCTTATTGTCTCCTATTTATCTGTTTTGAATCAAAACCTTAACTTATGTTTACATTTTGCAATGTCGCCATTTTTTAATCAAAAACCCAATCCTTTCTTTAATTTTTGGAATGTTTGCTATTTTTGAAATAAAATGCCAAATCCTATCTTTTCTTTTCGGAATGTGTCTAATTTTTCAATTTTGAATCGAAATCTTTTCCTCTGTTTTTTTTCAAAATGTCTCAATACTTTTCAATCAAAAACCAAATTGTATACTTTGTTTTTGGAATGTCTCTGATTTTTTAAACAAAACCCTTATCATATGTTTTTTTTACGGAATGTCTCCTATTTTTGAAAAAAATTCTTAATCCTATGTTTCCTTTTCGGAATGTATTCTATTTTTTAATTAAAACAATAATCTTATGTTTTTCTTTAGCAATGTTTCAATCAACACAAATTCTATGTTTATTTTCTGTATCTCTCCTATTTATCGGTTTTCAATCGAAACCTTAATCCTATGTTTTATTTTCACAATTCTCTTATTTTTCAATCAAGAACCTAATCCTATCCTTTTTTTTTTCAGAATGTCTCCTATTTTTTATTCGAACCCTAATCCAATGTTTTTTATTTAAAATGCCTCCTACTTTTTAGTTTTGAAGAAAAACCATAATCATTTGCGTCTTTTCTGAATGTGCCCTATTTTTTAATCTAAACCTTAATCCTATGTCTTCATTTCAAAATGGCTCTTATTTTTTAATCAAAAACATAATCGTATGTTTTTTTTTTTTTTTGAATGCCTACTATTTTTTTATGAAAACACTAATCCCAAGTTTTTTTTTGGAATGTCTACTACTTTTGAATCAAAACCTTAATATTATGTTTTCTTGTAGTAATGTATCCTAATTTAAAGTTTTGAATCAAAACCGTAATTCTATGTTTTGTTTTTGGAATGCCTAGTATATTTGAATCAAAACCCTAATCCTATGTTTTTATTTAAGGAATGTCTCCAATTTCTTTCAATCAAAACACTAGTACTATGTTTTCTTTTCTTATTGTCTCCTATTTATCAGTTTTGAATCAAAACCTTAAACTATGTTTTCTTTTTAATGTCTCCTTTTTTTACATTAAAACAATAATCTTATGTTTTCTTTTAGCAATGTTTCAATAAAAACACTAATTCTATGTTTTTTATTTTTTCTGTTTCTCTCCTATGTATCGTTTTTCAATCAAAACCTTTAATCCTATGTTTTATTTTGGGAATTCTCCTATTTTGTAATCGACACCTTAATCGTATGTTTTCTTTTCAAAATGTCTCGTAATTTTTTTTTGAACCCTTATCCTATGTTTTTTTTTCAAAACGTCTCCTACTTTTAAGTTTTGAAGAAAAACCATAATCCTTTGCTGTCTTTTCAAAATGTTTCCTATTTTTTAATCTAAAAATTAATCCCATGTTTTCATTTTTGAATGGCTCTTATTTTTTAATTAAAACCATAATATTATTTTTTCTTTCTGGAATATATGCATTTTTTTTTTAATGAAAACACTAATCCCAAGTTTTCTTTTTTGAATGCCTACAATTTTTAAATCAAGACCCTAGTACTATGTTTTGTTATAGTAATGCATCCTATTTTAAAGATTTGAATCAAAAACCATAATCCTATGTTTTGTTTTCAGAACACCTACTATATTTAAATCAAAACACTAATCCAATGTTTTTATTTTCGGAATGTCCCCTATCTTTCAATCAAAACTTGAAAATTATGTTTTCTTTTCTTAATGTCTCCTATTTATCAATTTTGAATCGAAACCGTAACCTGTTTTCTTTATGTAAAAACTGTTTTTTTTTTTCAAACAAAAACCTAATCCTTTCTTTTGTTTTTGGAATGTATGCTATTTTTTTTAATCAAAAACCTAATCCTATATTTTCTTTCCAGAATGTGTCATGTTTTTGAGTTTAGAATGAAATCCCCAATCCTTTATTTTCTTTTCATAATGTCTCATTTTTTTTAATCAAAACCCTAATAATATCTTTTTTTTTGGAAATCTCTTCTAATTTTTTATCAAAATCCTAATTCTATGGTTTCCTTTCGTAATAACTCCCATTTTTGAATAAAATAGTAATCCTCTGTTTTCTTTTTGAAATGTCCTGTATTTTTCAATCAAAACCTGAACCATATGTTTTGTTTTCTTAATGTCTCCTATTTATTAGTTTTGATTTTGAAACCTAATCAAAACAATAATCCTATATTTTCTTTTCGTAATGTCACCTATATTTCAATTAAAAACCCTAATCATATGTTTGCATTTGGGAAAGACTACTATTTTTTAATCAAAACCCTAATCCTATGTTTTCCTTCATTAATGTTTGCTATTTTTTTATTGAAAAAGTTAATCCTATGTTTTCATTCATTAATGTTTGCTATTTTTTTATTAAAAAAAGTTAATCCTATATTTTCATTTTGGAATGCCTACTATTTCTTAATAAAATCCCTAATCAGATGTTTTTCTTATAGCAATGTGTCCTATTTTTACATTTTGAATCAAAACCCTAATCCTATGTTTTATTATTGGAGAGCCTATTATATTTGCATCAAAATCCTAATCCTATGTTTTCTTTTCAGAATATCTCCTATCTTTTAATCAAAACCAGAATCATCTGTTTTATTTTTCTTAATGTCTACTTTTTATCAATTTTAAATCAAAACCCTAACCTATGTTTTTTTCGCAATGTCTCCTATTTTCGAATAAAAAATCTAATCATTTTTTTTCTCTTCAGAATGTCTGCTATTTTTGAATCAAAACATTAATCTTATGATTTTTCTTTTTAGAATGTGTCCTATTTTTTATTTATGACTCGAAACTTTAATCATTCTTTTCTTTTCGGAATGTTTCATGTTTTTTAATAAAAAGCCTATTCATATCTTTTGATTTTGGAATCTCTGGTAATTTTTATCAAAATCCAAATCCTATATTTTTCTTTCAAAATGCCTCCTATTTTTGAACTAAAATCCTCATTCTATGTTTTCTTTTCGTAATGTCTACTATCTTTCAAACAAATCCGAAATCCTTTGTTTTCTTTTCTTAATGTCTTCTATTTATCAGTTTTGATTCAAAAACCTTATCCTTTCTTTCTTTTTAGAATGTATACTATTTTTGAATCAAAATAATAATCTTTTTTTTCATAATGTCTCATATTTTTCAATCAAAACCCTAGTCCTTTATTTATTTATTTATTTTGGAATGGCTCCAATCTTTGAATTAAAACCCTAACCCAATTTTTCTTTTGCGAATGTCTGTTATTTTTCAATCAAAATCCTAATCCTATATTTTCTTTTCATAAGGTTTACTATTTTTTAATCAAAAACCAAATCCTATGTTTTCTTATAGTAATGTGTACTATTTTTTAATATTGAATAAAAACCACAATCCTATGTTTTTTTTTTCAAAATGGGTACTATATTTGAATCAAAACTTTAATATTATATTTTACTTTCAAAATGTATCCTATATTTCAATCAAAACATGAATCCTATGCTTTTTTTTTTTCTAAAAGTCACCTATTTATCAGTTTTAAATCAAAACCCTAACCTATGTTTTGTTTTCATATTGTCTCCTATTTTTCAATAAAAAACCTAATCCTTACCATTTTTTTCGTAATGCTACAATGTTTGAATGAAAATCTAAATCCTGTGTTTTATTTTTGGAATGTGTCCTATTTTTTCAATTTTGAATCAAAATCCTATTTTTCAATGTCTTCTATTTATCAGTTTTGAATCAAAATCCTATGATATGCTTTCTTTTCGGAATGTCTCATATTTTCCAATCAAAAATTTAATCCCTTCTTTTCTTTTCTGAATGTCTGGTATTTTTTAATCGAAACCCTAATCGTAAAATTTCTTTTCGGAATGTGTCCTACTTTTCAGTTTTGAATAAAAAGCCTAATCCTCTGTTTCCTTTTTAGAATGTCTCATTTTTTTTATTCAAAACCCTAAGGGGTTGTTTGTTTGCAAGCATTGGACTAGGAATGGATTGGGAATGGGTTGGGAATGGGTCTAATCCCTTGTTTGGTTGTCAGGCATAGGAATGGGTTAGGAATGGGATGAGGGGAGAATGGTGATTGGGATACCTCCAATTTTCATGAGGAATGCCTAGTCTGGACCAGGAAATTACCATCTTATCCATCACTATAATTTTATTTCCATCCAATATATATATATATATATATATATATATATATATATATATATATATATATATATATATATATATATATATTGTAAAAACAACAATATTAATAAAATAATACTATAAAAAACAGTAATAATAATAATAATAATAATAATAATAATAATAATAAAAATAAATTCTAAAATAATAAAAATAATATGATAACATTTTAACAAAACAACAATATTAATAATAAAGAATTTGTAAACTTAATTATAAAAAATAATTATAACAATAATGACAACATATTACAAATAAAATAATATTGTTTGGTATTATATTTATTTATTTAATATTTATTCTATAAGGGAATAAAAGACATTTCGTATATATTTCTTCTATTTACTTTTCCAATTCCCAATGAATTATTCTCCTATACCCTCCAACCAAACACAATTTTCCTTTCATTCTTAATCCATTCCCCCTTATTCTCATTATTATCTCATTCCTATTTCATTACTCCTCAACTCCATTCCTTGGAACCAAACAGCCCCTAAGTCTATATTTTGTTTTGGGAATCTTTGCTAATTTTAAATCAAAACCCTAATCCCATGTTTTGTTTTTGTAATGCCTCCTATTTTTGAATCAAAACCCTAATCTTATGGTTTCTTTTCAGAATGTCTAATATCTGTCAATCATAACATTAATGCTATGTATTCTTTTCAAAATGTCTGATATTTTTTTATTCGAAACACTAATCCTACTTTTTATTTTCGGAATGTCAACTATTTTTTAATCAAATGCCTAATCCTATGTTTTCTTATAATAATGTCTGCTATTTTTCAATCAAATCCTTAATCCCAGTTCTTCTTTTTGGAGTGGCTCTTATTTTTTAATCAAAAACCTAATCCTTTCTTTTTCTTTTTAGAATGCCCATTATTTTTTTTAATCAAAATCCTAATCATATTTTTTATTTTGAAAATGTCCTCTGTTTTTCAATTTTTAATCAAACCCCTAATTCGATCTTTTCTACTAGCAATGTCTCATATTTTCAATCAAACTCCTAATCTTATGATTTATTTTCCTAATGTCTGCTATTTTTGAATGAAATCCCTATTCCTATGTTTTCTTACAATAATGTCTCGTATTTTTCAATTAAAACAATAGTCATATATATGTTTTCTTTTCGGAATGCCTACTATGTTTGAATCAAAACTTGAATCCTTTGTTTTCTTTTCTTAATGTCACCTATTTATTAGTTTTGAATTAAAACTCTAACCTATGTTTTCTTTTCGAAATGTGAACTATTTTTCAATCAAAAATCTAATCCTTTCTTTTCTTTTCAGAAAGCCTACTATTTTTTAATCAAAGCCCTAGTCCATGTTTTCTTGTCGGAATGTGTCCAATTTTTAAGTTTAGAATCAAAACTCTAATGCTTTATTTTCTTTTCAGAATATCGCATTTTTCTTAATCAAAACCCTAATCCTATCTTTTGTTTAGGGAATCTCATAATTTTTAATCAAAAACTTAATTCGATATTATCTTTTCAGAATGTATCATATTTTTCAACCAAAACCCTAATCCCATGGTTTTTTTTAATGCCTACTATTTGTCAATCAAGACTGTAATTGTATGTTTTTTTTACTAATGTCTACTATTTTAAAATCAAAACACTAATCCTAGGTTTTCTTATGGTTATATCTACTATTTTTTAATAAAGACAATATCTTAGGTTTTTCTATTGGGAATGCCTCCTATTTTTTATTCAAAACCTAAATCATATGTTCTCTTTTGGCAATGTCTTCCATTTTTTTAATCAAAACAACAATTGTTTGTTTTCCTTTTGGAATGTCTCTTATTTTTCAACCAAAACCGTATTCCTATATTTTCATTTCGGGATGCCTATATTTTTCAATCAAAACCCTAATCTTATTTTTCTATTCGGAACGCCTACTATATTTGAATCAAAACTATAATCCTATCTTTTTCCCAAAAAGTCTCCTATCTTGCAAACAAAACCAGAATCCAATGTTTCCTTTTCTTAATTTCTCCTATTTATTAGTTTTGAATCAAAACCCTAAGCTATGTTATCTTTTCGAAATGTTTCCTATTTTTCAATTTAAAACCGAATCCTTTCTTTTCTTTTTAGAATGTCTTCTATTTTTGAAACAAAACCATAATTCAATTTTTCTTTTCAGAATGTCACATTTTTTTGAATCAAAACCCTAATCCTATCTCTTGTTTTGGAAATGTCTGCTATTTTTTACTCAAAATCATAATCGTATATTTTATTTTCAGAATGTCTAATATTTTTGAACAAAAATCCTAATCCTATATTTTTATTTTTGGAATGTCTACTCATTTTTTATTACAACCCTAATCCTTCATTTTCTTTTGCAATGTCGCCTATTTTCCAATCAAAATACTAATTATATGTTTCTTTTCACAATGTCTCCTATTTATCTGTTTTCAAACAAACCCATAATCCTATGTTTTATTTGAAATGTCTGCTATTTATCACTCAAAACCCCTAATCCTATGTTTTCCCTTTAGAATTCCTCCTATTTTTTAATAGACCCTAATCTTATGTTTTCTTTCAGAATGTCTCATATATTTTACTTTTGAAGGAATGTCTTGAAATTTTTAAATCACCACCCTAATCCTTTGTTTTTTTTTTTTTTGGAATGTCTCCTAGTTTTTCACCTAAAACCCTAATCCCATATTTTCCTTTCAGAATGTCACCAAAATTTCGGTTTTCAATAAAAAACTAATCCAATTATTTTTTTCTCTAAATGTCTTCTAGTTTTGAATAAAAACGATAATCTTATGTTTTCTTCTAGGAATGTCTGCTATTTCTTTTTATTTGGATCAAAACGCTAATCCTATGCATTCTTTTCATATTTTGACTTTTTTCGGTTTTGAATCGAAACGCTAATCCTACATTTTCTTTTCAAAATTCTGCTTTTTTGAATCAAAACCAAAATTTAATGTTTTCTTTCTGTAATGTCTCCTATTTCTAGGTTTTTTAATCTAAACCCAATACTATGTCTTAATTTTGGAATTTGTCTTTTTTTTTTATTTTTCAATCAAAACAGTAATTCTATGTTTTCTTTTAGCAGTGTCTTTTATTTTATAACAAAACAATAATCCAACGATTTTTACTCCTAATATCCACTTTTTTTTAACCAAAACACTAATACTATGTTTTCTTTTTTGAATGTCTAATTTTTTTACATTTCAATCAAAACTCTAATAATATGTTTTCTTTTCCAAATGTCTACTATTTTTCATTTTTGAATCAAAACTCTGATCCTATTTTATCTTTTCACAATGGCTCCCATTTTTTAATAAAGATCCCAATCCTTATCGTATCTTTTTTTTCGTAATGTCTCCTATTTTTTAACTAAAACACTATTCCTCTATTTTCTTTTTGAAATGTGTCATATTGAAAGATTGGAGACATTTCGAATCGAGTCCTATTTTTAAATCAAAATAGTAATCCTATGTTTTATTTTCGTAATATGTCATATTTTTCAATTTTGAATAAAAAACTTAATCATTTATTTTCTTTCAAAATGTCTTCAACTTTCAATAAAAATCTAAACCTTATGTTTTCTTTTATTAATGTCTCATATTTTTCAATCCAAAGGAAAATCCTATGTTTTCATATAGTAATGTCTCCGATATTTGTATCAAAAGACGAATCCCATGTTTTCTTTTCCAAATGTATCCTATTTTCTATTTTCAATCAAAACTCTAAACCTTTGTTTTTTTTTTTTGTAATGTCTGCTATTTTTGAATCAAGACACTAATCCATTGTTTTCTATTTGGAATGTCTCCTATTTTTCAAACAAACCCCGAATCCTATGTTTATTTTCTTCTCTTAATGTCTCCTATTTATCAGATTTGAATAAAACCTTAACCAATGTTTTCTTTTCAGAATGTCTCCTACTTTTCAATCAAAAACCCAATCCATTTTTTTCTTTTAGGAATGTCTGCTATTTTTGAATCAAAACCCTAGTCCTATGTTTTCTTTTCGAAATGTTTCCTATTTTTTTAGTTTGAAATCAAAACAATAATCATTCCTTTTATTTTTGTAATGTCTCATTTTTTTTTTAATCAAAACTCTAATCCTACGTTTTCTTTTCGTAATGTCTCATATTTTCCAATAAAAACCCTAATCCTATGTTTCTTTCCGGGAATGTCTACTATTTTTGCATCAAAACACTAATTCTATGTTTTTAATCAAAATCCTAATCTTATTTTTAAATCAAAGCACTATATCTTTGTTTTCTTTTTGGAATGTCTCGTTTTTTCAATGAAAACTCTAACCCTATCTTTTAAAAAACTAATCCTTATTTTTATTTTTGTAATGTCCCCTATCTTTTAATTAAAACATGAATCCTATGTTTTTTTTTTTTTTGATGTCTCCTATTTATCAGGTTTGAATCAAAACCCTAATCATATGTTCTCTTCTAGTAATGTCTCCTAGATTTTAGTTTTGAATCAAAACCCAATCCTTTGTTTTTATTTAAGCAATGCCTCCTATTTTGAAATTGAAACCCTAACCCTTTCTTTTCCTTTCGCAATGTCTACTATTTTTTAATAAACCACTAATCCTATGTTTTCTTATTGTAATATCTCTCATTTTTCAATCAAAACCCTATTCCTATATTTTATCTTATGAAAGCCTACTATATTTGAATCAAAACCCTAATTGTATATTTTATTGTGCGAGCATCTGCTATATTTGAACCAAAACACTATTCTGTGTTTTCTTTTAGAAATGTCCCCTATTTTGTTGATTTTAATTAAAACACTAATCCTATGTTTTCTCATAGTAATATCTCTTATTTTTCAATCAAAATCCAAATTCTATGTTTACTTTTACAAATGCCTCATAGTTTTCAATCAAAACTATAATAGAATGTTTTCTTTTCAGAATGCCTATTGTTTTTAATCAAAACCCAAATCCTATGTTTTCTTATAGTATTGTCTACTTTTTTTCAATCAAAACTCTAATCCTACGTCATCTTTTCAGAATACCTACTATATTTGAATAAAATCCCAAATCCTACATTTTCTTTTTAGAATGTGAGCAAGCTTTCAATGAAAACTCTAATCCTATGTTTTTTTTTGGGAATGTGTCCAATTTTTCAGTTTTAAATCAAAACCCTAATCGTTTGTTTTCTTATCGGAGTGTCTCCTACTTTTAAATGAAAACCCCAATCCCTTGTTTTCTTTTCAGAATTTCTACAATTTTTTAATCAAAACCCTCATCTTATGTTTTCTTATAATAATGTCTCCTATTTTCACTAATAGGAGACATTACTTTATGAAAACATAGGATTCAGGTTTTGTTTGCAAGATAAAAAATAGTAATTAGTACTGTCTGCTATTTTTTTAATTAAAACAATAACATTATATTCTCTTTTGTAAGTGTCCCCTATTTTTCATTTAAAAACTTAATCCTTTCTTTTTGCACTCTGGTGAACTTCTATCCCATATGATCATACCAACACTTAAGCCCCAAATCCCATCAAAACTTCGAAGTTAAGCGAGCTTGTACGAAAACAGTACTAGAATGGATGACCTCCTCCGAAGAGCTCGTGTTGCACCACTTCCTCCTTCGTTTTGCTATATGGTTTATTTTTATGATTTTATTAATTAAAAAATAACAATAATAATTAAAAATGAAAGACTAACCTATATTTTAATCAAAACCCTAATCCTATGTTACCTTAGAGTAATGTCTCCTAGATTTTGTTTGGGGAATCTCTGCTAATTTTTAATCAAACCCCTAATGGCTCCTGTTTTTGAATAAAATACTTAATCCTATGTTTTCTTTTCGAAATGTTTTCTATTTTTGAATCAAAATCATAATCTTATGTTTCTCTTTTGGGAATATCTGCTATTTTTTAATCAAAACTTTAATCCTTTGTTTTCTTTTTTGAATGTCTCATTTTTTTTAGTTAAAACCCTAATCATCTCTTTTTATTTGAAATCTTTGCTAATTTTTTTATCAAAACCCTAATCATATGTTTTTCTTTTTCGTAATTCCTCCTACTTTTGAATAAAAATCCTAGTGCAATGTTTTCTTTTCGGAATACCTTCTATCTTTCAATCAAAACCCGAATCCTGTGTTTTCTTATAGCAATGTGTCCTATTTTTCACTAATAGGGGACATTACTTTAAGAAAAAATAAAATTTTGGTTTTGTTTGCAAGAGAAAACATCGGATTTAGTAATATTTCATATTTTTCAATCAAACCACTATTTTTTTTTTCTTTTCGGAATAACTACTATTTTTTAATCAAGCTCTAATCTTATGTTTTGTTATGGAAGTGTACTCTATTTTCAATCAAAAACCTAATCCTTAATTTTTCTATTCTATTGAACTTCTATCGCGTACGATCATACCAACACAAAAGCCCCAAATCCCATTAGAACTTCGAAGTTAAGCAAGCTTCTATGAGAGTAGCACTAGGATGGGTTGTCTCCCCCCTTCGTTTTACTATATGGTTTATTTTTATAATTTTATCAATTAAAAAATTGAAATAATAATAAAATAAATGAAAGACTCACATATATTTTAATCAAAACCCTAATCCTACGTTTCCTTAGAGTAATGTCTTTGATATTTTGTTTCGGGAATCTATGCTAATTTTTAATCAAAGCCCTAATCCTATGTTTCTTTTCTTAATGGCTCCTATTCTCGAATAAAATTCCTAATCCTATGTTTTCTTTTCGAAATGTTTTCTACTTTTAAATCAAAATCATAATCTTATGTTTTCCTTTTCAGAATGTCTGCCATTTTTTAATCAAAACTTTAATTTTTTTGTTTTCTTTCCGGAATGTCTCATTCTTTTTAATGAAAACTCTAATACTATCTTTTGATTTGGGAATTTCTTCTAATTTTTTATGAAAACCCTAATCCTATTTTTTCTTTTTTCGGAATGCCTCCTACTTTTGAATAAAAATCCTAATGCCATCTTTTCTTTCGGGAATGTCTCCTATCTTTCAATCAAAATCTGAATCGTATGTTTTCTTTTCTTAATACGCCCTATTTATTAGTTTAGATTCAAAAACCTAAACTTTATTTTTTCTTTACAAAATGTCTGTTATTTTTCAATCAAAACAATAATCCTTTGTTTTCTTTTCGTAATGCCTCACATTTTTCGATCAAAACACTAATCCTTTGTTTGATTCCTAGATTGGTTCCTATTTTTGAATCAAAACCCTAACCCAATGTGTTCTTTTCATAATGACTACTACTTTTGAATCAAAACCCTAATCTTTTGTTTTCTTTTTTGGATTGTCTAATATTTTTTAATCAAAAAGTTAATCCTATGTTTTCTCATACTAATCTATCCTATTTGTCTATTTTGAATAAAAACCATAATCCTATGTTTTCATTACGGAATGCCTACTATATTTGAATCAAAACTGTAATCTTATATTTTTTCTTTTTGGAATGTCTACTATCTTTCAATGAAAACTTGAATCCTATGTTTTCTTTTCTTAATGTTATCTATTTATCAATTTGGAATCAAAACCCTAACCTATATTTTGTTTTCTGAATGTCTCCTATTTTCAATCAAAAACCTAATCCTTACTTTCCTTTTCGGATTGTATGCTATGTTTGAATAAAAATCCTAATCATATGTTTTCTTTTCAAAATGTTTCCTATTTTTCAGTTTTGAATCAAAATCATAATCCTTTGTTTTCTTTTTTCAAAATCATAATCCTTTGTTTTCTTTTTGGAATGCCCCATTTGTTTGAATCAAAACTCTAATCCTATCTTTTGTTTTGGTAATTTCTGCTGATTTTCAATCAAAATTCTAATCCTATTTTTTCTTTTAGTATTGCCTAATAGTTTTTAAATAAAAATCCAAATCCTATGTTTCTTTTTGTAACACCACATATTTTTAAATCAAAACCCTAATTTTAAATTTTCTTTTGGAAATGTCTGCTATTCTTGAATCAAAACGAGAATCATTTGCTTTCTTTTCACAATATCTCATGTTTTTTAATCAAAATCCTAACCCTAAGTTTTTTTTTTAATGCCTGCTATTGTTTATCAAAACCCCAATCATATGTTTTCTTTTAGGAATGCCTGCTATTTTTTAATCAAAACAATAACACTATGTTTTTTTTTTCGTAATGTCTCTTATTTTTCAATCAAAACCCTAATCCTTTGTTTTCTTATTGTAATATCTCCTATTTTTCAATCAAAACCCTAATCCTATTATTTCTTTTCAGAATACCTACTATATTTGAATAAAAACACTAATCCTATGTTTTCTTTTCAAAATGCCTCCTATTTTTCAATAAAAAAACTAATCCTTGCTTTCTTTTTGGAATGTCTTTTATGTTTGAAACAAAACCCCAAATCCTATGTTTACTTTTTGGAATATGTCCTACTTTTCAGTTTTGAATCAAAACTCTAATCTTTTGTTTTCTTTTAGGAATGTCTTAGTTCTTTTGAATAAAAACCCAAATACTATTTTTAGTTTCAGAAATGTCTGCTATTTTTTAACCAAAACACTAATCGTATGTTTTTTCGGAATGTCTCCTATTTTTGAATAAAAATCTTAATCCTATCACTACACCATATGGGCCTATTAACAGCAATTTTCTCGCCCTTTCACGGCTTTTAAAAATGGCGCTAAATTGACCACCGGCGTCTTATACAAATGCCGCGACTAGTGCCACTAAAGTGATGTCCGTAACTTAGCAGCATTTTGACACACCCCTTGCGTGTGTGTACCGCAAGTGCACGGGTTGTCAAAGTAATAATTACCCCGGTGAGTGGGTAGTCGAATCCACAGGGAACGGAAGTAATAGTAATGACTAATTCTTAGTTATCTTTTCGAATCAATAATATGAAGCAATGGATGTAATGTGTAAAATAAGAAAATTACAAGAAAGAAAGTAAGTAAAAGGAAAAGGTAAAGGAGATCTCTATCAATGAAGATGAGATACCCAGGCAATGATCTCCCTAGGCTCTATCATGAAGTGCAAGACTAACTAATGCTTCTCAACCGAGTCCTATGAGTCGAGGTAATCCATGAACAATCGATCCCTGCTTCCAGGCCACCGATACTAGTCCCCTACAAGGTCCCGGCGGAGAAATCGCTCAATCTCAACACCTCACACCCCATATGACCGCAATGAGTTTTAGGGATACCTAAGAGTGAAACCGATTCCTAAAATTAGATATAACCCTACTTCTAGGCGAAAGATCCCTAACCCCCTACAAAGGTCTCGGCGGAGAAATCTATCAATCTCACGCCTCACACCCCATATGGTTGCATAAAACTTAGGGAATACGAAGATAGGAAACACTCAATCGGAAGGGAAAGGGGACACTCCTCTATCTCAAGACTCACCCTCTCAACCCTCTTTAACCTTGTATGTTCTAATCCCTAATGGAGACCTCTCTCTCACCAAGGAAACAAATCAAGCATACCAAACAACCATACGAATCAATAAGGCATGCAAGCAATGATTAAACAAGATTAAAACTCAAATTAACTCAGAATTAAAAGAAAGCAATAAGAAAGTCAATACATGAATTGAAACCTAGGGTTCACTTGCCCAAGTATCTACTAGGGTTTAGCCCTCCATGGGGCTTATTACAAAGCAAAAGATAATGAAGTAAAAAGCAATGTAATCCATGAAAGTAAACCCCCTTGAATTCGTGATGATGGCCTTGATGAATCGTTCAACGTCTCGAAGGAACCTTCTCCGAAGCTAGGTCGCCAATGGCTCCCCGATGCTATCTCGTCGAAAGATCTATCGAAGTTGGTGAAGAACGACTCCCAATATCGCCAAAGACCTCCTCCTTGAAACCCTAGCCGCTCTTGCCTTCAAACGTGCGCAAAAAGTCCTCTAAAAATCGGCAAATCAGGGTATTTATAAATCTGAAAACGTGCCAGTCACGTGTCTTCACGCGACCACGTGAGATCCCACGCGGTCGCGTGGGCTGCAGAATTCCCACGCGGTCGTGTGAACAGTAATTTCTGCTACAGTAACTTCTGCTACAGTACTCTTCATAAACGCGATCCAAACTCTCTCATCTTGAGGCTACATGGTCGGGCACACGTCCATGTAGTGAGTTATAAGACTTCTACTCCTTCGAATCATCATTTGAGAGCTTTAACTATCTTCACACAAGTTGGGACATGAAGGTGTGACTGCCTTTGTGCCCTTCCATCTCATAAATCATGTTGAATCCTTCAGGAAGTTGGCACACACCCTCATGTGCATGACCCCCTCTTGTGCCTTGGCACTTGTGTTGTACAAAAGTTCCCAACAATATGTCTTTATAACCCATCTTTGCTTCCTTTTCCTTCTTTAACACTTTCACAACCTAATTGCATAAAAGAACACCAAAATACACTTTATGAGACATAATCCATGGTGAAATGATGCTCAATGCATATAAAACAAGTAAGTAAAACATGTTTACTCAAGCACTTATCACATTTATATTTATAAAACGCTACCAAGATTGGTAGCAAAGTTCACATGTAAGGCACCAAAATGGCGATGTTTTTCCAAAATAACACCTCTATTTTTGTGGCGATTATTAGTATAAACTCCATGCAATGTGGGTGTTGGAAAAAAAAAATAATAATAATAAAAATCAAATTTAGCGGCATTTTTTATGCAAAAACGACACTATATTCGTAGCATTTTTACGCAAAAAACGGCACTAACTTAGTGACATTTTCAAAACAAAATGCCACTATATTAGTGGCAGTTGTAAGCAAACACGCCACTAAAATAGAGGCGTTCATAGCAAAAACACCACGAGTTCTTCCAACTTTTAAATATTGCTAATGCTTCAACAACATTTATGTGAGAAATCACTACTAAAATAGTAACGTTTTTTACAGCAACACGCTAAAATTAGGGAATTTATATTTATAAATTGCTGACGTACTTTGCTGCAATTTTCCTTATAAATGCAGTTAAATTTAATTTTGAATATAGGTTCCTCTGATTTTCCAATTTTATTTTTGTGTATTTCTTACAAAAAATGGTAGTAGAACACCTGGAATTAGCATTCAAGATAACAACAGTCACATATAATTAATTATATACACAAACACAATTGTTGATGTTCAATATATTAAAACCAATTTGGAGTCACAAACGTCTTCGATATTAGTAAATAGTTAGGTTTGGGATTCTTGTCTTACTCCAAATAACACAAAAGAAAGTAGAGATAAATAAAAAGCCTCCATAGATTGATCAATGCCACTACTAATCTCCAGAAGGCTGATTACACAATTAAAAAAAATTATGAGAAAAG
This sequence comes from Dioscorea alata, assembly GCA_020875875.1. Classification (NCBI taxonomy): domain Eukaryota; kingdom Viridiplantae; phylum Streptophyta; class Magnoliopsida; order Dioscoreales; family Dioscoreaceae; genus Dioscorea; species Dioscorea alata. The sequence goes on along the minus strand of CM037020.1, from coordinate 19,928,134 downwards.
ATTCCACAATGAATTTAAAATTACAATAAAATAGATACAAACACAATAACATAGGCACTTTTGAAATACCTGTGACTGAGAAGTTGAGCCAGCTATGTCAACTCTACTGATAGTAACTCCAGGAAAACGATTTTGTAAAAACACAAGAAGAGCATTATATTGAGCACATTGTTGAACAAATTCTTGTTCACATTCTTGCTCTAGCTGCTTTTTCATTTGTTGCATTTGTTGTTCCATTTGGTCAAATCGCTCAACAAACAAACTTGATTGAGTGCTTGAGGCAGTAGAATTTCTGCTAATCATACCACCATAATAATTTTTGGTTGTTAGACCTAATCCAAGTCCTCTTAGTCGCCCACATGGTTCTTTATCAATAACTTCTGTGAGAATTTCAGTTTCAACCATTTGCATATCCTCATCTACTGTTTTACATTCAGCTAACTTCTCATTTGATTTATCATGTATAAAATGAGAAAAATTATTTTAAAGAAATAACATATTCCAAAACAAATTAAGAATTAAGGAATACTTAAAACATAAATATTACCAAAACTGGTTCAATTTCCATATTCATGTGAGAATTATCATTTTTGGTATGAGTTTCTCCAAAAATTCGAGATGTCCTATTTTTCTTCTAGTGTTAACCTCCTACAAGTAGTTAAACAAAAAATTGTTTAAATCACAAACATCAAGAGATTAACTTGAACAAATCATTAAAATACAAAGGAAAGTAAAAATAACATTTATAACTGACACTAACAATTTAATGCTTAATATATAATTGCTTACCATTTCCTTTTCCTTTCTCGCAAAGCTCTTCGATCCGGAGGTATGAGTATATTTTTGTTATTTTCTGCTAGCAACCCCATGTCTTTCTAAATCCTACATAATGACATGTATACTAACTTAGAAATAATAAAGATATGATAATTTTAATAAAATAAGTAAAATAACTATTCAAACCTCACCTTTATTTGAATACCAAAAATTGACTAATTGTTCACATTGCCATCGAATGGTTGCATTTGGATGTTCATCTTTGTTCATTTGCAAACCATCTTCTTTTTTGAAATGACACTTTTGAAATCATGCTTGCAATCTCTCCATTCCTTCCCAAAGACTTGAGCACATACTCTTTATGTTTATATATTTATGAAAACAACATATGAACAATTCACTTATATGGGTTTGCCTCAATAAATTTGAACAATTCATCCTTCAATGTTTTTGGCACTTTATGCCAACTTTCATAATGGAGGCCAATTTGTTGACCAGTTTGAGCAAGCATGCCGATAAATCAAGCCAATAGTTGTGCTTCGGGGTCAATTGGTTATCCCAAATAATTAGCACTCACCACAATCCTCTCTTGTGGTGGTAATGACCACAACTCCTTTAGAGTAGTTCAGCCTCCTTTTTTTTTGTTGTCCATTACTATTAACTATAATAATTTATATTTTAGTAGAAAATTAGAACATTAATGCAAATATAATAAATTATGATTAAAACTGAAGATATGAAATTAACCTGCATTTAAATATTTGGCTTCATTAACTGCGGGAATGTTCTCTAATCTGGCACTATTGTTTTGGTTTGGCTCATGTTCATTATGATTTAAATCAGCTAAAGATGATGGAACTGAGCAATTAGGAGCAACATGAAGTGTTGGAGTGGATCTGTTAGAACCAAGAGGGAATGATGGATTGGAGTTGCGAGTGTTGCTTATTCTAGTACCCACACCAGTGTCACACCCAGTATCATTATTGTTAGCAGATTCACACACGAGCATTTTCAAGCACTTCAATTTTAATTTTGCCATTTTTTCCCTTATCTACATCATTTAAAGAAAAACATGTTAAAAAGTTCATAACAAGTTAATATATTAAGAAAGTATAGAGATAGATGGATTCTAATTTTAGTGTTTGTGTGTTAGTAGTTTCTAATTTGTGATGGATCTATCATAGTTTTACTGTTTTAAGGCTTAATCTGAAAACTTGTTAAAAAAAAGTTCAACAAATATTCTAGGTTTAACAATGATATATATATATATATATATATTCATTATCCCCATTGACAGGAAGCCATTATACTCAAACACAAGAACAAGAAAATAACAAAATCCCTTATACTCAAACACAAGAACATTAGAATCCATCAATGTGATATTGAATAACCAAAAACATATAGCATTACAATTTCAAATCAAATTGTTCAGCATAAAAGCATTAAAATGATGACTACTATAAACATTAGAAACACTATAAATTACTACATTTTTATCCAAAAAAATATTCAACTTGAAAGTTGGGAACTTCATTACCGACTACCTATCTGATATTGAAAGTTGATAAATCCACGGTCCCCAACTATACTAAAAGATAGGAAATTAAATAGAGAGAGATGAAAGATTAGAGAGTGCAAGAAAAAGAGATTAAGGAGGATTTAACAATGAATGAAGTGGGGTATTCGGACAAGTTACCTCTAGGATCTATGCTTCTAGTGCAAGACTATGCTATTATACCTTCCTATTGATGCTAATTGAGTCGAGGAAATCCTTAGACTCACGGTCCCAAACCTAAGGTCAACCGTGACTAACCCCAACATTATGCCCCGGTATTAGGATTCACATCGACCCTTCACTCTATCGCTCGCACGATTAAGTCCCAGGGGAGTACATCTACCTAAACCTCACACTACGTGGGATTGCATTAAGTTCTAGGGATTCCTAGTGATTAAACCTGTTCCTATATGTAGTTCTAACCCTTTGGTCCAGGAGGAAGAACCCTAGTCTAGATTAAGCCCCAGTGCATAGGATTCACTTCAACCCTTCACTCTGTTACTCGCGTAACTAAGCCCCAGGGGAGTTTATCTACCTAGCACTTCACTCTATCTTGACCGCTAATAAATCAAGGAAACAGAGGTAGGGAGAAATCACACCGAAAGGGAAAGGGGTACATCGCTACCTCACAACTCTCCCTCTCAACCCTCTTCAATCTTGAATAGTCTAATCCTATAGGAGTTGTCACACCTCCAAAGGAAAACCTAGATTGCTCTCAACCCTAGTGTCACATCTAAGGGAAAACAATAGCAAAATAAAATCAAGATTGAAACTCAATTCTTGTTCATCAATAATGGAAAAGCATAATAACAATGTCAAAGAAACATGATAACCCTAGAATTTACAAGTCCGAATACCCACAAGGGGTTTAGCTCCTCATGGAGCTATACATGTTCATCAATATATGAAATAAAACACAAAGTAAAGACATAGATGAAAACCCCCTTGCGTATTGTGAATGTGACTGCCTTTGTGCCCCTCCAAAGGAGGTTGGCACTCACTCACAAGTCTATGCTCACGCCTTGCTCCTTGCTTAGTCCGAAAATCTTCCCAACAATTCCAAACACGATCTAACTTCGTTCCTTTTCTTCATTTTATCTTCACAACCCTACAATGCACAGAAGTAAACAATTGCAGACTTTTTAGTGATAAAATCTGATTGAATTAAAGCTCATTGCAAGATAATAACGCTTCGCATTACTATAACACGAGCACTTATCAACTACGAACTATAATTAAGTTTGACATTGAAAAACCAAAAACATCATTATAGATTCTCATTTCATATCAAAAAGCCAAACACGGCTTACAGAAACAATAGAGAAACTATAAAAAAATACTCGTCTTGAAAATTGGCAAGTTCAATACGAACTATAATTAAGTTTGACATTGAAAAAACAAAAACATCATTAAACTAGTCTTTTATTTTGTAAATTCCTCTTAGTATGTCTCCTCTATTTGGGTAAGGAAACATTTTCTCCTGTTTGCTGATACATTTATTGATACTTATTTATAGTTAGGAAAAAAATGATACATGTATTGATAGTTAAAAAATAGAGAAAAAAATGTTAGGTGATGAATTTAGATAAACATACCAAAATTGATATGTACATAGTGTAATGCCATATGCCAATGATTAAAATCTTTGGAAAAAAAAAACAACAAGAGAGGCTTGAGAGAAAGCCGGCTACCTTTTCCTTTTTGGAAGGGTGGATCTTGGGATGATCAATGTGTTCTTGTTGCAAATCTGCACAACTGCTGCAAAAGCAATAATGCACTAGCTGCTAGAGTTAATGCATTGGCTGGTTGCAGCAACAGCAGGTCTTGATGGGAATTACCCATTGAATTGCTCTTCTTTCAATCTGAGAAAATTAAAGGAATTTAAAAGGATTAAGCAATCTAATCATGAATGGCACAAGAATAATCTTCTTGCACAATCATCCCACATGAAAAAGTTGTTTTCATTACTATCTAATGAATTCCTAATAATAACTTCTTGGTTTGCTCAAGAGCTTGCTGTTCTTGTTAGCCTTTTATTTTTCCCAAAATTTGTTTCTTTTTTCACCTTGATTTTGTGAACACTACACTTTATTGATTATATATAGGGCTCAAAAGTTTCATAGCTATCTTCTAGACAAATTCTTAAACTCCTACTTCTACTAAATTTGGAAATTCCTTAAGCACTTAGATATTTTGATTATAGTCTCAATTTATCACAATAATCTCATAATTTGATGTTAATTCAAACTAACACAATACTTAAAATACAAAACATAACTTATTCTTTGCCACATCACTACCCCCCATTATAGGTTGGATTCGGGTACAACATTAGCATTCAAAATAGTAATATATGACATTAGGTATTATGGCCATCTTAGCGTTAAAAAGATAACATTATTGATAAAGATGGTAATTTGGTGAGCATTAGAGAAAGAGATAACTTTTAAATATGTTTATCTGCTAGGCAAACTGCATTATGCTCAACAAGGGAAAGCATATTGTAGAAGCTATTTGAGCATTAGATTCCATGTCAAAGACACGCTCTAACGGCAAGTTGAAGACACTACCAAGACCGCCTCTATTTTCCAAATTCTAACGCAGTAAAATTGCATTCTATGTTGTAGTTCATGGAGACCTTAAAATCATGGCTTGCAATTCTTTAAATGTATCAAAGTTTCTCCAGGACATGGTATGGTGATGAATGTAGGAATTTCCTTTATAATATCTATATATTATGGCAATACCATCAGAACAAGAAAACTGCACGCACACACATGTTGTCAAAGAAAAATTGTCAAACAATTTACAACAATCAATAAGCTGCAAGTACATTCTTATTTGTATATGTTCATTAATACACTACATTCTTCTACCACACAGAACATACCTTGTTTGATGCAATGCTAAATTTATTACACAAAACAAACAAGAAAAGATGGGAAGTGACTAAAAAGGATTGGAACTATGCCTTTCCAATCAGAAATCAAATGCGTTGAATCCAAGAAGTTGGCTGATTATTAACACTGAATCACTAATCTATTCACAAGAAAAATAAGCATTTTTCTCAATATTAGAAGCAAAGTATGGAATAGAGACTATGGTGAATGAAAGAGCATCAAAACAAAGAACAAAAATGACAACAAGGAAGCTTGTTTTTCCATTCCCATTAAAATACTAATTATATTAAATACTAATATTATATCCCTAATCAACTAGCTGATCATGATTATTATTCTTTTGTTTGTCCCACTAATTCCAAATGATCACTTTGTTTAGTTTTGTTTCTATGACACAGGAGCATAATTAATTAGCAGATTAATGTATGAATATTCTCTGTTTCTCACTAAAAAAACACTATGTTTTCATAAATAGGCTTTACTTGTACTTGGTCTTGGTTACTGTTTTTAATTTTAAATCAACACGATTACCAACAAAATAAGCTTGTCCTTCTATGAAACAAGAAGGAAAATTCACCTATACTAATTCTTGGTGAAATAACTTATTTTAAAAAAGGAAAAAAATCCATGATTTTGTTTAACAACTGACAACACCTTCTTGTTGTGGTTGCAGGCTAGTGCTGACGAAAGGTGTTGTATGTCATGTAACTATAGGAATTTGATGAGGAACCTAGGCTGGTATTAATTTCTAAATAAACATACCACCAAGAATAAAGAATGCCTGCTAAGCCATCAACAAAGCAGATAAAAAGTTTGCAAAAGTAAAAAGTAGCTAATAAAATAAAAACATATACCTTCAAAGCTTTTCACATTGATGCACAAAAGAAAAAATAATTAATGAAGTTTGTGCAATAACATTACCCATTTTATTCTTAATAGAACTATATTTACACATCAAGAAGTAGCCTTTAATATGTACATGGGCCTCCTCTTGCATTTGTCAGAAATGCCTACAAGTCATTAATAGAAGCCAGTAAGTTCAAACCACACCCAAGGCATAATTTACTTCAATTTCCTAATGAAAAGAATGCAACCCTTAAAAAAAATTTCAGTGGTATGAATAATCGCTGCTCGAATAGGTTCTCCAAAACAGCGACCAATTGAGGTAATAGATGCCAAAGAACTCCTGAAACTGTATCAGAGGATTGTAATACAGTTTCTGTACTACAATCAAAATAACTTCATAAAGATTATTCAAATAAAGATGAGTAGAAGGCTAGAATTTTGAAACATGGAACAATTGCTTACATACAGGATATCAAGGGCTACACAAAGCTGATTGTGATGTTTACAAACAATAATTTTTTGTTTAACAATATAACTAAAACTTGGTGCTAATTCATAGGTGATATAGTATGTGATAAAAGTCCGTGGCCATTTTTACAAGCAAATGATAATTGTTAACGAAATTAGCTATTAGTAAATCATGACTAGAAAAAAAAGCATATACTTATGATACAATATTTGTGAAATATTTTAAGGAAAATATTACACTATTGAAACTCGGGATCAAGAAGACATTACTAACAAGATACGGCTTACCTTTCATTCAAGTAAAGTCATTACAATTGGTAGAAGACATTGCTAAGTGTCAAAACTCGTAAATATCCTCATCAACATCTAGACATGCCCATTGACCTTCATCATTAGCGTGGAAGATACTCTCATGAGTGGAAGGGAAACATTCAGTCCGAGGTCCACCATTTGTTCTTTCATCACTCATGTTATACACTTCTATTGGTTGATTACGTATCATGATGAGCGCATTTATATCATGTTTCTTGCCTCCTATTATAGTCTTTTCTCGGTCCTTAAGCATATTTACTGATTGGAATTTGTACTGTCTAAGGTATTTTTATTCCTTGTGTAGGAATCTGGGGCCCGAGTCAATTTGGTGTGAAACCGTGGGTGTTTCCTGCATGTGCAGTGACCAAAGATTCAGAACTGGCAGACACGGGCATGACACGCCTGTGCCCCAAGTGCTGCAAGTCCCAGCCTGGAGTGTAGAAGAGCTAAAATCCTGACACGGGAGTGTCCCAGGCAGGACAAGGTCACCACACGCCCGTGCCTTAAGTGCTGCAATTCTCAGGAGACGTTCTATCATGCACAACACGGGCACGGTGCCTAGGACACGGTCGGGTACTAGGTAACACGGGGGACACACGCCCCTATCCCAACTGCTGCAAATCTCAGGAGTTTCATCCCGGGATTTCTAAGAAGAATACATGGTCTGAACACGCCCGTGTCCAGACCGTGTCGAGCCCCAAATCAGCCTTTTTAACTACAGAAATTAGGGTTCTTTCTCATCTTTTGTTCGGGGATTCATCTCTCTACCGGGAGGACGTTGATGAGATCGAAGATCAAGCTTCACCAAACCGCCTAAGGAGATCAAGGACTAGTAGGAGCCATTGCAAGAGGTGGAGAGTTGGCGCAAGGACACTACAATGGAGGACATCTTGATGTATCGAAGGGGGTTCTTTCTCTCTTTCTTTATTCCATCTTTTACCTTACCTAGTGGACCTGCCCTCAGGGGCTAACTGGCCATAGTGCCTTGGTTGTGGACAATTGTAAAACTGTATTGCTTATAAACTCATTGTATTTTAGCTATGGTGTTTTATTTGATGCTTGTGTTTAATCTTGTATTGCATAACTGTAGTGTGTTTGGAGTGCATAGTTGTTAGGTTATCCTAGCAAAACTGCAGTGTATCTACGAACACATAGATGCAATATTGCTTGTAAGCACACACAAGTGTCATTGGAATGTACCGAGGTAGTCAACTAGGATGAGATAGTGTGCACGAGTCATTGGAGACTTCCGTAGGGATTTACTCTTGTGATTGTTGATTACTTAGTCCTAACCTCCTCCTTTATTACCACCATTACCTTTTATTAATTGTTGTTATGATCCCATACCTTTTCTATTTGTTTCACTAGACATCAAAAAATCAACGAGTATTTTAAGTACAGTTCCCTGAGGTTCGACAACCCTACTCTTAATTGAGTACCACTTTACTACTTTTTGCAACCCTTACAGTTGCGGAGAGCGCATCAAGTTCTTGGCGCCATTACCGGGGAACTGGTCACTTTTAGGAAAATTAGGAATTTGGTGATCTAGTGTGTAAATATCTTATTTCTTTGTGAATACTTAGTTATGTCAATTTCTCCTAAGCTTTAATTGTATCAATTTTTGTTGCAGGTTAATGGCATTTTCACCATGGATGAATTATTGGCTACTATACATAGTTATTCACATAATTATTGGCTACATATACCCAGAAGAAACGGAAATTCCAACTGAATGAATTAGATGAGCATAGATTGACTGTTTATAATACTTCTTTGGCCTACAAGGAAAAAGTTAGGATAATCCATGACAATCGGGTAAAGCGCGATAAGCACTTGCAAGTGGGAGATTCAGTCCTTCTATTCAATTCAAGGTTGAAACTCTTCATAGGCAAACTGAAATCGTGATGGACAGGGCCCTACACAGTGTCACAAGTTTTTCCCCATGGTGTAGTTGAAATCTCCCAACCTCAAAAAAGAATTTTCAAGGTCAACGGGCACAGGTTAAAACACTATTTGGTCAGCGAGGGACCACCTCAGTTCAACATGGGTACCTCTTTTTTCCTTTATACACCTCCGGACTGATGTCTAAGACTTTCAAGTACGTCAAGCTAGTGACGTAAAACAAGCGCTCCTAGGGAGGCACCCCTAGTCGTCATCATTTTTGCTATGTTTTGTTTTATTTAGGTATTTTACAATCCCACCATTTTGGTTATGTTTCTGCTGCCTTGTGTGGTAGTCGTTTGGACATTTCATCATTTTCAGCTAGCTAGGATTATTTTGTTGTCAGCTTGTTTGAGTAGCTCTAACTATCCATTTTTGGGCGTCCGACACGGCTGTGGCACATCCGTGTTACACTTCGTACACGGTTCACGTTCTAGTTACACGGTCGTGTCTTTCTTTTGGCTTCGAGGGGGGTTCCCCTGGGTTTTTCAACAGCATGGACACGCCCGCAACGGGCGTGCCCATCGCATTAACACTGGCACTGATTCCCAGTGTTGACACGGCTGTGTCGGACCCTCGTGTGAGAAAGCGGACTGTCACACCGGTGCTATCGCACCCTTCTTTCCCCTTTTTCTTCGTCTCCCTCTTCTCCTTCTTCTCTTCACCCTCCTTGACCGCTATTCTCACGTCCACCTCTCGTCACTCATGATCGCACCAAATCCAACTCTCCAATTCCATCTCCGATTCCGTAACCTTCGTCTCCAGTAATGTTTTTCTTCTCCTTCCGTTTCCTTTCATTGTCATCATTTTTGGGGTCTCCTTTCCCTTATCTTGTGTTGGTCGGCTCTCTCTCTTTCCCTTGTCTCTTCCCATTATGATGTGTTTATGCTGTATTTTTGTTGGTGCGTTTTGGTCAAGTTGTTTATTATTGTTTGAACTATGAACCACGGCCGTGCACTATGCATTTGTTCTGCTACCTTGTCATCCCCTCGACACGACCGTGTTCTGCCCATTACCACTGATGACACGGTAGTGTCACCTCTTCTTCCTTGGAGTTCCTTATTCAGTTACTTTGTGTTTTGCAGGTCATGTCTCAATCTTTTCTTATGCTCGAGCAGGTCCGTCAAGAGTGCCATGCTAGACTCTCTACTCACTCTTTCGGCATAATTCGCACTGTCGATTGGAACGCGCTTAACCGCGCTCATCTCCGCGGGGAAATGGAGTCCTTGCTCCTAGTCGGTGGATGGCTTTCTCTTCTTACTGTCACCGAGCCGGCTTTCCCAGACGTCACTATTGAGTTCTTTTCCACTTTTGTATGGTGCGGGTTGTCTTGGGATGATCCATATGCACTTGTTTTTCAGTTCCGGGGGCGGGAGTACCACTTGAGCTATACTGAGCTCACTGTGTTCATGGGTTTATATGCACCATCCTTCACATAGTCTGAGGCTTACCGTGCACTCCTGTCCCCACCGGATTACTATATTCCTGCTTCCGCTCGTTGCGAGCATTTGTGTTCCATCAGTCGTCCTTTCCGCCCAGGGCACACCCCCGCTTCGTTTCTCAAATCGGGGGCACTACGATACGTCCATGCGTTGCTGGCCGGCACCATCACAGGCTGATCTCAGAGCGCGAATGTTATTTCTGAGGCGGAGTTTGATTATTTGCTGGGTATGGAGCTGGGCATTCCCTATCATTTGGGTTCGGTGGTTACCTGTGTTTTTCACCGTCAGTCCTCTAACTCCCGAGGTTCTTACCTCTTCGCGGGCACATTTATCACCAGATTATTACACGGGATGGGCCTTCTGGGGGATGAGACCCGGTTGACTCGTGCCGGTGGTAGTCACCCTTTTTCTTATGCCAGCCTTACTCGACATGGCCCCCGTTGGGGCCCCCATCCTGGACTCAGGCGTTCCGTGGCTGCAGATGAGTCTCTAGCTCATCGCCGATCATCTGGGGGTCAGTTTGTCGACTCCGCCACTTTCGCCTGATCATACACCAGCACGCTCGCACACCAATGCAACTGGCCCTTCGGCCCCACCCACTGATGTTCCTCCTGCCCCTGCTCCGTCTGGTTCTGGTTCTGGTTTAGGCAGTGCATCGGAGGATGACGCTTCCGGCGACGAGGCTGATGCTTTTGGCAAGAGTGGTTCTTCTGAGGATGACAGTGCCACCCCTTGATCATCATTTCTCGCATCTATTCCTTTCTTTTATTTTTTGTTTTTATGTTCCGTTGTTATTGTGTTTTGTACTTTAAACTTTGTACTGTGTAAGTCCAGTCGCATGGGGACCCCCCTGCTCAACTGGCATTTTGATTTGCTTACTTTTCATTTGCCATTTCCATATCTTGTTGCACTATTTCACCTGTTTGCCTCCTCATATCTCAGGTGTGTTTTGGTTGCTTGGAGTTAATTTGGCAATGCGTCGAGAGTAGCCACATCACTATCCACAAATTAGTTGTTTAGCACCCATGTGGGAATGACATCTTCACTCTCCATGTTCAGGAAGATTTTCGCACCCTCGTCCTTCCATTTTTTTTGCCATAATCTTTATGTATATTATTTGTTCTACATTGGGGACAATGTAGGTTTCAAGTGTGGGGGAGGGTTGAATGTTTGCATGAGTGTTGTATGCTTGTACAGATGAGTACCTTGCTAATGATAACCTATGAATTGTTTGTTTGACTTGACTTAAACTTATGAAGACATGAGTTTGTTAGGAGACCTTTGAACTTAAGTGTAGACTTTTCTTTGCTTGCAAAACAAATATTAGTTCACTTCAGCCAGAGCTTTGTGCCACTTATCTTGTTCAAAACAAGTAGTTTTTCAAATCAGCAAAAAAAAAAAAAAAAAAAAAAAAACTGGAAAGTCGGATCCCGACCCTGGGATGCCCTACCAGTCGCATTTTTGATTAAATCGTTGAGAAAATATGGTAGAAAGAGCTATCACCCTATGTTGAGTGAAAGGCGCTCTTGAGTAGTCGAATTTTTGGCATTACACTTGTACATTTGATGACCTACCGAGAGAAAAGGCTACCTCTAGGGTGTATGAAGCTACTACCCATTTTGTTGAGTGTAAAGAAAGTGGGGTAGTTTAAGTCCTTTCGAGATTGTGGGGCTCATACTCTTGTGTCTTGCACACACACATGGTCTTGTGAGTAGAGGAGAGTTTTACACGAATTATGGGGTTTTCTAACTCTCATTGTTCCTCTTTTGTTTTAATCTTTGTCTTTTATGTGAGGTTGGAAGTTTGGGACTCATCTATACTTCTCTTTATGTGTTTGTGTGTGCGTGAGGACAAGCAAACGTTCAAGTGTGCGGGCATTTGATGGGCACATTTTATATCATGTTTCGTGCCTACTATTATAGTCTTTTCTCGATCCTTAAGCATATTTACTGATTGGAATTGGTATTGTTTAACTTATTTTTATTCCTTGTGTAGGAATCTGGGGCTGAGTTATTTTGGTGTGAAACTGTGGATGTTTCCCGCATGTGCAGTGACCAAAGGTTCAGAACTGGCTGACACGGGTATGACACGCCTGTGCCCCAAGTGCTGCAAGTCCCAGCCTAGAGTGTAGAAGAGCTAAAATCCTGACACGAGAGTGTCCCAGGTAGGACACGGTCACCACACGCCCGTGCCTCAAATGCTGCAATTCTCAGGAGACGTTCTCTCATGCATGACACAGGCACGGTGCCTAGGACACGGTCAGGTGCTAGGTAACACCAAGGACACACACCCCTGTCCCAACTGTTGTAAAACTCAGGAGTTTTACCCCAGGATTTCCAAGAAGAGTACACGGTCTAAACACGCCTGTGTCTAGACCGTGTCGGGTCCCGAATCATCCTTTTTAACTTAAAAAATTTGGGTTCTTTCTCATCTTTTGTTCTGGGATTCATCTCTCCACCGGGATTACGTTGATGAGATCGAAGATCAAGGTTCACCAAACCGCCTAAGGAGATCAAGGACTAGTAGGAGGCATTGGAAGAGGTGGAGAGTTTGTGCAAGGACACTACAAGGGAGGACATCTTAAGTATCGAAGGGGGTTCTTTCTCTCTTTCTTTATTCCATCTTTTGCCTTACCTTGTGTACCTGCCCCCAGGGGCTAACTTGCCATAGTGCCTTGGTTGTGGACAATTGTCAGACTGTATTGCTTATAAACTCATTGTATTTTGGCTATGGAGTTCTAATTGATTCTTGTGTTTAATCTTGTATTGCATAACTATAGTGTGTTTAGAGTGCATAGTTGTTAGGTTATCCTAGCAAAACTGCAGTGTATCTACGAACACATAGATGCAATATTGCTTGTGAGCACACACGAATGTTATTGGAATGTACCGAGGTAGTCAACTAGGATGAGATAGTGTGCACGAGTCATTGGAGACTTCCGTAGGGATTTATTTTTGTGATTGTTGAATACTTAGTCCTAACCTCCTCCTTTATCACCATCATTACCTTTTATTCATTGTTGTTATGATCCTATACCTTTTCTATTTGTTTCACTAGACATCAAAGGATCAACGAGTACTTTATATGAAGTTCCCTGAGGTTCGACAACCCTACTCTTAATTGAGTACCACTTTATTACTTCTTGCGACACGTAAACTTGTGGAGAACGCATCATATCACAACAAACCAACCCAGTTCTTTGGGATTTTCAGAATAAAAAACTTGCTTCAGTTATGATGTAAACACATAAGGCTCATCTAGGATATGCTCGCCAGTATGAATCATGGGAGAAAAATTTACCATTATAAATCCATATCTATCTTTCTTGCGCCCCCTACTATTATTCAAATCTACCCAACCACAACAAAACAACACAACCTTGAACTTGTTAAAGTAGTCTAACTCAATTATATCATTTAGTACGCCATAGTAGTCAACATTTCCTTCCAATGGATTAACATCCCTAGCACTGGCATAGCTTATAGTTGAAGAAGTAACAAGACATCAAGAAGTTTGAGTTCGCCTAAATCTTTCTCGAGATTTTGTATGGAATCGAAATCCATTAATGATGTGTTGTTTATATCTTTTAAGAATCCTATTTGGATCTTACGCAAGAAATTTAATTTATCCTGACTCATTTTTTTTATGAGAAACTTATACAAGTTACATGAATCTAATTATAAAAATACTAATAGAGAAATTTTCAAGTTATAAGATTTTATTGTTGCTTACCATTTCTCCCAACCATTCATGAAAAGTTTTGTTAAATTTCCTTTCGACATCACGAGCATTTGAACGTTGACATCGTATTTGATCTTTTAAGATATTTTTATACTCACTACAAGTAATGATAATAAATGTTAAAAACTTGTAAATCACCAAATAAGAAATGTGAAGTGTTTAACTTACATTTGAAGTTGTTCAATAGCTTCATAGTGAAATAACACATAACGATGTCCTTGTACCCATTACCTATCATCCAACTCTGCTACTTCAACTTTCCCTATTAGTTATCCACCACTTTTAAATAAATATGAGTTTGCAAGTAGCTCATCATGCACATTTCTTAAATTTCTCCCTGGTCTATCAAATATCACTTAAAGTAAACAAAATATCTAGAACAAAAAGTTACACATTCCTCTAATAAAAATCCTTCAGCGATAGATCCTTCAGGATATCATTTATTCGGCACATAAGATTTTTACTTAAGCAAAAACCTACAACCTAATTGTTCTAATTATTAATCTATAGAATTTTCTTGACAAGACATTATAATAAATTGACGTTTTAGTAAAATAATACCTTTTGATTGGATACATTCATCGATAATACACAGGTACACCGATTTTGGCATCCAATTTAGATGAACAACCAAGTTCACCATTACAGTGAAGAATAAAGGTGGGAAAATCTTTTCTAAGTGACACAAAGCTATTGTTGCTCAATATTGAAGGTTGTCAAGATCTTCCACCTTAAGAACCTTACAACAAATAATTTTGAATATGTTACAAAGTTCTGAAATGGCATGAGTCACATGCTTTGACATAAATGACCTCAAAGAAATTGGAAGCAAATCATGTAGCAATATGTGATAATCATGTGATTTTAAAGAGAGAAGTTTTCGCTCCTTCTGATTTACACATTTGGATATATGTGAAGAGTAAGAATATGGGATTTTTATAGTCTTCAAGACTTGACAAAATAGATTTTTTTTTCTTTTTTAGTCATGGAGAAAGAAACGGGTGGTAGTCTTGTTTTGCCATTTGGAAGACATTGAGGATGAAGCTCTCTACGAATTTCTATCTCAACCAAATCAAGTCTTCATGTTAGATTATCTTTTGATTTCCCATCAACATTAAGAATTGTTTTGACAATATTTTCACAAACATTCTTCTCAATGTGCATCACATCCAAGTTATGGCATAGTAGGTTGTGTTGCCAATATGGTAAATCAAAGAGGATGATTCTCTTCTTCCACAAAACTGCTTCATTTGATTCATTTTCCTCTAATTCGTCATCATTAGTATCTAGGTCAATATTGGACACTTTCCATGGTCTTTTCTTTGATTCATTATTATTCTTGGATTTTTTCTTCTTTTTTGTTTGCTTTCCATTAGTAAATTGCAACTCTTTCAACATTAATTAAATATCATATAAGTAGTAACTGAAGGAGCACCATGCCTCTCTACATTACCATCAAACAAATGTTTCTATGATCTGTATAGATAATTATGTTCTAGCCACCATCGATGTGCCATATAAGAAAAGTTTTGCCAATTAGTTAACCATTGTGAAGAAATTTTCACTGCACAACAAGGACAAGCATATTTTCCTTTAGTGCTCAAACCTGATAAATTTGCTTAAGCAGAAAAATCATTAATAGTCCATAATAAGGTAGCCCGCATATTGTAATTTCTTCTTATAGATACATCGTATATCTCTGCACCTACCCATAATTGCTTTAACTCTTCAATAAGAGGTTGTAAGTAGATGTAAATATCATCTCTAGGATCTTTATCCCCAAAAATAATCATTAATAAGAGGAAAAAAGTTTGTTTCATCCCAATCCACTGTTGCAAATTATAGAGAATTAACACCATTGGCCATGTGCTGTAAGAAGTACTTAATAATTTGAACGGGTTAAACCCATCAGTAGAAAAACCCAGCCTAACATTTAGAGGTTCAAAATCAAAGTTAGGATATCTTACATCAAATGATTTCCATGCCTCAGCATCAGCAGGGTGTCTCAACTGTCCATCATTGGTTGGACCATTAGCATGCCAGATCATATCAGCTGAAGTTGTAGTAGATATGAAAATTCTCTGCAGTCGTGGTATTAAAGAAAAATAACGTAAAACCTTCGTAGGTCGTTTAAGAACCACTTCACTATCATCATTCAAATGTTGATCAGAATTAATGGACACCTAGTAAGAACGACCACACATATTATAAGATTGTTGACCTTCATCATGCTCCTAATATAGAATGCAGTCATTTGGACAACTATGAATTTTTTCATACCCAAGACCAAAATCCTTAATGACTTTCTTAGACTCATGACTACTTTCAGGAATAGCCGTTGAGGGAAAAACTTCTTTTAAAAATTCAGTCAAGTGGTCAAGGACTTTGGCAGTCATCCCACACTTGCATTTCAGATGGAAAAGTTGAATGCAAAAGTACAATCTAGAATGCTTTGATCCCTTATAAAATTTATCATTTATATCTTCAAGCAACTTGTAAAACTTTGCCATTTCTTTAGAAGGTTGTCCATCAACTCCTCTGAGAGCTTGTCTTCCATCATTCACCTTAACATTAAATTCATTAGTGCTAGATGGTAGACCCTCGTTATCAACTAAATGGACGTTAAAAGCATCCCGTAATAATTGTTCCATGCTATCTGTTCTTATATGAGAAATTTGGATGGAGCCATAAATGTGTTTTCTGTCTTATGGGTAGGTGACGGTACACGCTCTCCATGGAAAAATCAGCATGTGTAACCTTGTAGAATGCCATCGCATACTAGATGTTCAAGCACTGTTTGACGTGTTTGCCAATGAATATTCATGCACTTTATGCAAAGGCAAATGATCATATCATCTTGACTTGAGTTGGCAAATGCAAAACTGAGAAATTGTTTGACTCCATCTTCGCTTTTTGACTCAATCGTGACTTACGTATCCAAGTCTTATACATTTCTGCTTAATATATTAGAAAATTATTTACAATATTCTAAATTAAAGCATATTTCGACTTAACACATTAATCATGCCATATTTACCTATGAATCTACAATTCCTATTGCATTTTCACAGGAATGTTGTTTATGTTTTAATTCAATGTTATTTTTTGTTTTTATTCCTGTTTTTATGATTATTATTTTGTAAAAATTTAACATATGTACACTGCATTTGAGTTGTAGAATATGTAATTCAAAAACGTCAGCCTAATAATGATACACACAGTAAAGGTAAAATGAACAACAACCAAATCACATTTGACCAACCAGAGACAATGGCATTGAAAACAAATTAAATTCAAAGCAGCACAATTTTAAGAAAAAATTAAGTCAAATTTTATGATTTCTTCCTTTCTTTTTGTTTCTCCTTTTTACCCTAATCTCTATTTCTCTTCAAACCTAACATAGGATCTACAAGTTATATAAATAGCTTATTTATAGCAAATTATTAGAAAGTAATTGAATAAGCATGGAGTCAATCCAATCCTACTAATGAGCATCAAAGTCATGAAAATAAAAAGAGAAAATCATTACTAATTAATTAAATAAGAATAAAAAAGAACCAAACACTTTAATTGTTCATAAATAATTATGGATAATCATAATCGATGAAGAATGACTCTGATAAGTGCTTATGTTATAGTAATACGAAGTATTATTATCTTACATTGAGCATTACTTTTCTCAGATTTAATCACTAATTAGTGTGTATTTGTGTTCTTTTATGCATTGAAGGGTTGTGGAGAACATTTAGAGAAAAAGAAGCAAGAATAGGTTATGTTCGCCATTGTTGAGGAGTTCTCGCACAAAACAAGGAACAAGGCACGAGTCTAGACTTGTGGGTGTGTGCCAACCTCCATTGGAGAGGCACAAGGGCAGTCACACTCACAAAAGTCTATAACTCGTGTGGCATTGGAGAACTTCGCCAATGAAGAGAAATGAAGTAATCGACATAATCTACCGTTGATTGTGTGTCCAATTCAACGGCCTCGATGAAGAACGATGAATTCGGGAGCATTTCGAAAAATACTGTAGCATCATTGTAGCTTTGGCACTGTAGCAAACACTATAGCAAGCTACTGTTCACTTTCTGCCGAAATTCAGAATTACAGAGAGTTCACACGGGAGTGTGGAAATTCCACACGGCCGTGGCTGCAGTAGAAATACTGTAGCAAAAGCACTTTGGCAAAAGCACTGTTCACAGTCTACCGAAAATCATTTCCACACGGCCGTGTGGAATTCCTGGTTTTACACAGGGCCGTGTGGAATTAACACAGGGGCGTGTGGAACTCCGATTTCAGCCCGATTTCTGCCTATAAATAGCCCGTTTTCAGATCTATTTGGGGACCCTCCCTTCTACTTCTTGCCTATCTTTTGGGGGGCTTTCAACTAGGGTTTGGAGAGGTTCTTAGATGTCTTTGGAGGCGATTATACTTCATCGACATTGACATCCTTTGGAAGAAAGCTATTGGGGGAGCTTTCGTCGGCATCGATTCGGCGAGGTGTGCCCTAGGTTTGACAAGGGATTCGTGGACAAGATTAGGCGGCTCCACAAGACCATCGATACGATCTACAAGGTGGCTTTCTTTATGGTTTTATTGCATATGTTCTTAATCTCTTTATTGATTTTGTATTGCTCCATGGAGAGCTAAACCCTAGTGGGTATTCGGACTTGTAAACCCTAGGATGATATTGTTTCAATGACTTTTATTATGCTTTTATTTATTGATGAATTTAATTGAGTTTCAATTTTAATTATCTTTTGCTATTGTTTTCCCCTAACCGTGACACTAGGGTTGAGAGCAATTTAGGTTACCCTTTGGAGGTGTGACAACTCCTATAGGGTTAGACTACTTAAGATTGAAGAGGGTTGAGAGGGAGAGTTGTGAGGTAGCGATGTACCCCTTTCCCTTCCGGTGTGATTTCTCCCTACCTCCGATTCCTTGATTTATTAGCGGTCGAAATAGAGTGAAGTGTTAGATAGATAAACTCCCCCAAGGCTTTGGGGTGACGTGAATCCTATGCACTGGGGCTTAATTTAGACTAGGGTTCTTCCACCTGGACCAAAGGGTTAGAACTACTACACATAGGAACAGGTTTTATCACTAGTAATCCCTAGAGCTTAAAGCAATTCCACGTAGTGTTAGGCTTAGGTAGATATACTCCCCTGGGGCTGAGTTACACAAGTAACAGAGTGAAGGGTTGAAGTGAATCCTATTGCCGGGATATAGTGTTTAAGGATATCCTCGACTCAATAGGCATCAATTGTAGAGCATAATATAAGTTTTGCACTAGAAGCATTAGTCCTAGGGGGAGCTTTGTCCGGGTACCCCATCGTTATATCGATTACCTCTCCTACCCTCATTATTCTTCTTGCACTCTTTTATTTTCTTTTACATCTATACATATATACTTTTCTCATCATCGATTCCCATCATAGCTAAATAGCGATAACACTTGTTTCTGAACACTATTCCCTGTGGATACGACTACCCACTCACCAGGGTATTTTATTACTTCGACAACCCGTGCACTTGCGGGATACACGCAAGGGGTCGTGTCAGACTCAATGCACTTATCTTATAGTAATTAGCTATAATTCTTTTATTTTGTAGAATTTCTACTTTTCAGTTATTTTTTAATCAATTTAAACACATTAGGTCTTCTAAATCAAGCTGAAACTATGGTAAACATAATCTAGCAAAGAAGGGAATAACTCACATGACTCACAAGTGAGAAGGGAATATCATTCTTTTTCCAAGCACTAGTTTATTTGAATGAACTTTTAATGATGAAGAAAATTACAATTATTCCATAATGCTTACTTTTCTGACATAAATATTTAAAGATAAAAGAGATCACTGTAATGGCCATGCATGTTTCACATGTCAATTTGTTCTCTCTTGGAATTTCTCTAGAACCTTCATCTTTTTCTTTGAATAAACATTAAAAAAACACACACAAAATTATCAATCTTCTTAATATAAAAAAGACCTGCTTTTTATTTACAATTTGGATAAGTAATTATAAACACACACATATTATTATTAGATTTTAACCATGGCTTAATCATGTATTAAGATAGAGTGAAACCCTCAATCTTTCGCCAATAACTTAAATAAGAGTCAGATACTAGAACCATATTACAGCTAATGTTATTCGTCACAACTTCAACCTGTCACCATAAAGAAAAGCACCATGTTGGATAGTCTACATATATATTGACTGATTGATTGAAATAAATAGGAAAAGAGAGAAACGATGGACAAAATCAAGTATTAAATATAATACTTTTTGAATTGTGAACGGAGTGCAAAAATTTTTATAAGTTCACTTAATATATCTTCAACAATTTGGAAGTACATAAGATAAACGGTTTAAGTAAAATAAATAATTGTTCCAATCTATAGTTTAATGTTTTCCTATCCTTAATTGAAGAGAATGATGCTCCCACTTCATCAAAGTATCATCTTCACTATTACCACATGTTCATCCTTCTCATGATCCTCAAACAAACTAACAAATTAATGCTTCAACAAAAGAACAGAATCAATCATAAGCTAGCAAAGAATAGAACACTTAATTATATTATATGTAATTTTGTTTACTATCTTTCCAATAAATCATTCAAAATCATCCAACAAACATGGTCCACTATCACTCACTGACTAATAAAAAAATAATATATCAACAAATAACATGAAAAAAAATGCAAACAAAGAAATCAAAGTTCAAGGACATGAACTAAATAAGATAGAAATTCAAAGTTCAATAACAAAGAAGATTATTAACCAGCAGAAACAATGGATGACAATGAACCATTCTTTTCTGGACCAAATCATTCTTAAAATGCAAACCCTTTGAGTTGTAGCTTCAGGTCTTCCAATTGGTGAACCAATTTGTTGTTCGATGAAACACTACCTAAGGACAAAAAAAAAAAAGATTAGCAACCCTGATCAAAAGAATGGCCACATATATTAATGATCATTTGTATGTGCAATTATAACTCTAATCCAATGTTTTATTTTCAAAATGTCTCATATTTTTCAATAAAAAGCCTAATCATATGTTATCTTTTCACAATGTCTTCTATTTTTTAATCAAAACACTAATGCTATGTTTTCCTTTCAGAAGGCCTACTTATTTGAATCAAAACCATAATCATTTGTTTTGTTTTCGGAATGTCTCATTTTTTGAATCAAAACCTTAATCCTATGCTTTCTTATGGCAATGTCTCCTATGTTTCAATCAAAACCCTAATACTATATTTTATTCTCGTAATGTATACTATATTTGAATCAAAACCATAATCCTGTGTTTTCTTTTGGGAATGTCTCCTATTTCTCAATGAAAACATTAATTATTTATTTTTTTTAGTAATGTCTGCTATTTTTTTTAATGAAAACTCTAATTCCATGTTTCCTTTTGGAAATGTCCCTTATTTTTCTGTTTTAAATCAAAATCCCAATCCAATGTTTTATCATAGTAATGTCAACAATTTTTCAATCCAAACATTAATCCTATGTTGTCTAATCGAAATGTCTCATATTTTTCAATCATCACCCTAATCCTATGTTTTTTTTTTATGTCTACTATTTTCTAATCAAAACCCTAACCTTATGTTTTCTTACAATAATGTCTCATATTTTTCATTCAAAAACCTAATCCTATGTTTTCTTATAGTAATGTCTCTTATTTTTCAATCAAAACCCTAATCCTATGTTTTTCTTATCGTAATTTCTCCTGTTTTTCAATCAAAACACTACTGTTATGTTTTCTTTTCGGAATGGCTACTATATTTTAATCAAAATCCTAAAAGTATGTTTTCCTTTTGAAATGTCTCCTACTTTGTAAACAAAGCCCGAATCTTATGTTTTTTTCTTAATGTCTCAATTTTTTTTTATTCAAAATCACAATTTTAAGTTGTTTTGTGATGCTTGCTATTCTTTAATCAAAACCCTTATTTTATTTTTTTTGTTTTGGGAATTTCTGCTATTTTTTATTCAAAACCCTAATCCTTTGTTTTCTTTTAAGAATGCCTGCAATTTTTTGGATCAAAACCGTAAACCTATATTTTCTTCTCTTACTGTGTCTTATTTTTCAGGTTTGAATCAAAATCGTAATCTTTTATTATTTTTTTTTCTAAAGTCCAATTTTTTTGAATCAACACAAAAATCCTATGTTTTGTTTTGGGAATTTTTGCTAATTTTTAATCAAAACCCTAATCCAATTATCTCCTTTTGGAACATCACTTATTTCTTAATGAAAACATTAATCCCATATCTTCTTTTCGGAATGTCTACTATTTTTTAATCAAAACCATAATCCTATGTTTTCTTTTAATAATATCTCCTTTTTATCGATCAAAACCATAATACTACGTTTTCTTTTCGGAATGTCTACTATATTTTAATCAAAACCGTAATCCTATATTTTCTTATAGTAATGTCTCCTATTTTCATTCAAAACACTAATCATATGTTTTTTTTATAGTAATGTCTACTATTTTTCAATCATAACTCTAATCCTATGTTTACTTTCTTAATGACTACTATATTGGAATAAAAACCCTAATTCTTTGTTTTCTTTTCAAAATGTCCACTATTTTTCAATCAAAATACAAAATTTTTGTTTTCTTTTCGAAATGTCTTCTATTTTTGAATAAAAATCCTAATCCTATATTTTCTTTTCGCAGTGCCTCCTATCTTAGAATCAAAACCCTAATCTTATATTTTCTTTTTGGAATGTATGGTATTTTTCCATCAAAACACTAATCGTATGATTTTCTTATCGTAATGTCTCATATATTTTAATCAAAACCTTAATTCTATATTTTCTTTTGGTAATGTCTACTATTTTTGAATCAAAACAATGATAATATATTTTATTTTCGCAATGTCTCATATTTTTAATTAAAAAACTAATCCTATTTTTCCTTTTCGATATTCCTCCAATTTTTCAACTAAAACCCTAATCCTATATTTTCTTTCCATAATGTCACCTAAATTTTAGTTTTCAATCAAAAAATTTAATCCTATTATTTCTTCTCAGAATGGCTTCTATTTTTGAATCAAAACCCTAATCTTATGTTTTCCTTTCTTAATCTCTCCAATTTATTAGATTTGAATCAAAATCCTAAACTCTATATTCTTTTTGGAATGTCTTATTTTTCAATCAAAAACCTAATCCTTTCTTTTTTTTTTCAAAATGTCTGCTATTTTTTATTCAAAATCCTAATCCTATGTTTTATTTTCAGAATGTGTCATATATTTCAATTTTAAATGAAACCCTAATCTTTTATTTTCCATTTAGAATGTATCATTTTTTTAAATCAATACTCTAAGCCAATGATTTCTTATAATAATGTATACAATTTTTAATCAAAATTCTAATCATATGTTTTCTTTTCGAAATATCTTTTATTTTTCAATCAAAACCATACTCCTATGTTTTCTTTCCGGGAATCCCTACAATTTTTTAATCAAAACCATAATCCTAGATTTCAACAGACTAATCCTTTATTTTTTCTTTTCGTTATGTCTCCCATCAATCAATCAGAAGCTGAATCCTATGTTTTTTTTTTGTTTATGTCTTCTATTTATCAGTTTTTAATTATACCCTTAATCTTCATATCTTCTTTTTAGAATGCCTCCTATTTTTTAATCAAAAACCTAACCCTTTTTTTTTTCTTTTTGAAATGTCTACTATTTTTGAATCAAAACCCTAATCCCATGTTTTCTTATAGTAATGTCTCCTATTTTTCAATCAAAACCGTAATCATATGTTTTTTTTTTTTTTTTTGGAAATGTCTCCTTTTTTTTTGTTTTTAATCAAAAACATAATCCCATGTTTTCCATAATCATAGCTCATATTTTTCAATCAAAACCCGAATCCAATTTTTTCTTTTCGCAATGCTTCATATTTTTCTATCAAAAACCCTAATAGTATATTTTCCTTTTGGAGTGTGTACTATTTTTCAATAAAAAAACCTAACCTTGTGTTTTCTTAAATAATATCTCCTATTATTTAATCATATTCCTAATTTATGTTTTCTTTTTGGAATATCTACTATCTTTAAGTAAAAATCTAATCCTATGTGTTTTTTGTGGAATGTGACCAATTTTTCAGTTTTGAATCAAAACCCTAATTCTATTTTTTTTCTTTTTGAAATGTCTCCTATGTTTTAATCGAACCCTAATGCTTTTTTTTTAAAAAAAAAATATCTACTATTTTTTAATCAAAACCCTAAACTTACGTTTTCTTATATTAATGTCTCCTATTTTTTAAATATAGGAGGTATTACTATAAGAAAACATAGCATATATTAATGTCTCATATTTTTGAATAATAATCCTAGTCTTATGTCTTATTTTCCTTATGCCTGACATGTTTGAATCAAAGCACTAATTTTATGTTTTCTTTTAGAAATATCTACTATTTTTGAATGAAAACCCTAATTTTTTTTTTGTTATAGTAATGTCTAGTACTTTTCATTCAATACCTTAATCCTACATGTTCTTTTAGTAATGTCTCCTATTTTCAATCTAAACCCTAAAACAATGTTTTCATTTCGAAATGTCTCATATTTTTCTGTCAAATTCCTAATTCTTTTTTTGTCTTTTGGGAATGTATACTATTTTTGAATCGAAATCTTAATACTTTTTTTTTGTTATAGTAATGTCTTTATTTCATTCAAAAAAATAATCCTATGTTTTCTTGTAATAATGTCTCCTATTTTCCTTTCAAAACTCTAATCCTATGTTTTCTTATATTAATATCTCATATTTTTAAATCAAAACCCTAATCATATTTTTTCTTATAGTAATGTTTCCTATTTTCCAATCAAAACCCTAATTCTATTTTTTTGGAATGCCGACTATATTTGAATCAAAACCCTAATCATATGTTTTCTTCTCGTAATGTCTCATATTTTTCATTCCAACTATAATCCTATGTTTTCTTCTGGAAATGTCTCCTAGTTTTCTTTTTAGAATGCCTACTATATTTCAATGAAAACCCTAATCCCATGCTTTCATTTTGGAATTCCTACTATATCTCAATCAAGAATCAAAACACTAATCCTATGCTTTCTTTTCGCAATGTCTACTATTTATGAATCAAAACCTTAGACCTATGTTTTCTTATAGTAGACATTGCGAAAAGAAAGCATAGGTCTAAGGTTTTGATTCATAATCGCATGTTTTCTTTTCAAATCAAAATCAAAATCCTAATCGCATGTTTTCTTTTCTGATAGCATACTATATTTAAATCAAAACACTAATCCTATGTTCCTTTTTCGGAATGTGCCCTATTTTGCCAACAAAGCCCGAATCTTGTATTTTCTTTTCTTAATATTTCCTATTTATCAGTTTTGAATCAAAACCCTAACCTATGTTTTCTTTTTGGAATGTCACCCGCTTATCAATTTTGAATAAAAATCCTAACCTATATTTTCTTTTTGGACTGTCTATAATTTTTTATGTTTTTATTTTGGGAATGTCCTCTATTTTTCAATCAAAAACAAAGGATTAGGTATTTGGTTGAAGAATATGAAACATTTCGAAAAGAAAAAATAGGACTAGGGTTTTGATTGTAAAATAAGAGACATTACTATAAGAAAACATAGTATTAGGGTTTAATTAAAAACAGAAAAATAAGGGACATTTCCAAAAGATATATTGGATTAAGGTTTTTGATTCAAAAATACCGGACATTCCAAAAAGCAACAACAAGATTAATGTTTTGATTGAAAAATATGAGACATTAGGAAAAGAAAACATAGGATTATTGTTTTGATTCAAAACTAGCAGATATTTCAAAAATTCAAACATAAGATTTTGGTTTTGATTGAAAATATGAGACATTACTATAAGAAATATTGGTTTTAACGTTTTGTTTAAAAAATAGCAGACATTCCCAAAAGCAAAAAAAAAAAATATTAGTTTTTTATTGAAAAATAGGGGGAATTTTCAAAATAAAACATAGGATTGCGGTGTTGATTTAAAAATACTAGAGATTCTGGAAAAAAAACATAGGATTAGGGTTTTGATTGAAAAATATAAATAATTTTATAAAAAAAAACATAGAATTAGGGTTTTGATTGAAAAATAGGAGACATTACTATAAGAAATAATCTCATTAGGGTTTTTATTAAAAATAAAAAAATAGGAGAAATTTCAAGAAGATAACATAAGCTTAGGGTTTTCATTAAAAATAAAAAAGTAAGTGACATTTCAAGAAGAAAACATAAGCTTAGGGTTTTCATTAAAAAAAAGTAGACATTCCGAAAACTAAACATAGTGTTTTTATTGAATAATAGAAGGCATTCCAAAAATAAAACATATAATTAGGGTTTTGATTAAAAATTAGTTGACATTACTAAACGAAAATATTGATTATGTTTTTGATTAAAAAAATGAGACATTCAGTAAAGAAAATAAAGGATTAGGGTTTTGATTCAAACTGAAAAATAGGACACATTTCGAAAAGAAAAAATAGGATTCTTGTTTTGAAAGATATGATTCTGGTTTTTATTGAAAGGTAGTCAACATTCTAAAAAGAAAAAGTAGGTTAGTGTTTTGATTGAAAGATAGGAGATATCACATAAAAAAAAACATGGGATTACGGTTTTGATTCAAATATAGTAGGCATTCCAAAAAAAACATAGGATTAGGGTTTTGATTGAAAAATAAGAGACATTTCTATAAGAACACCTAGGACTAGGGCTTCAATTCAAAAATAGTAGACATTGCAAAAAGAAACATAGGATTATTTTTTTGATTAAAAAATTGGAAGCATTTCTAAAAGAAAACATAGTATTAGGGTCTTGATTAAAAAATAAGAGGCATTACGAAAAAAAAACATAAGATTTGGGTTTTGATTCAAAATATTGGACATTAGGAAAAGAAAACATAGGATTCACATTTTGATTGAAAGATAGGAGTCATTACTATAAGAAAACATTGGATTAATGTTTTGATTAAAAAATAATAGACATTTCGAAAAAAAAAACATCGGTTAGGATTTCGATTCAAAACTGCTAAATAGCTAAATAGGAGAATTTCCAAAACAAAAGATAAGATTAGGGCTTTGATTAAAAAAAAAGATGTCATTTCAAATAGAAAACATAGGATTAGGGCTTTGATTCAAATATAGTAGGCATTACAAAAAAAAAAAAAAACATATGACTTGGGTTTTTATTAAAAATTATGCGACATTCCGAAAAGAAAAAACCATACTTTTGAAACATAGGATTAGGGTTTTGATTGAAAATTGATAAAGAGGAGACATCATGAAAAAAAAAACAAAGAATTAGGGTTTTGATTAAAAAGTAGGGGACATTAGAAAAAGAAAACATATGATCAGTGTTTTGATTAAAAAATAGTCCACATTTATAAAGAAAAAAGTATTAGGGTTTTAATTAAAAAATATGAGATATTACAAAAATAAAACAAAGGATTAGAGTTATGATTAAAAACTGAAAAATAGTACTCATTCGGAAAAGAAAAAATAGGATTAGTGTTTTGATTATAAAATAGTAGACATTCGTAAAAGAAAACATAGGATTAGGCTTTTGATTTAAAAATAGGAAACATTTGTAAAAGAAAACATATTTTACGATTTTGATTCAAAACTTATAAATAGCGGACATTGACAATAGAAAACATAGGATTCGAGTTTCGATTGAAAGATAGGACACATTTTGAAAAGAAAACATATTATTAAGGTTTTGATTAAAAAATAAAAAATATTTCTAAAAGAAAACATAGGTTAAATTTTTGATTCAATGATAGGAAACATAGGATTAGGGTTTTGATTCAAAACCGATAAATAATAGACATGAAGAAAACCCTAATCCTATGTTTTCTTATAGTAGTTCTCCTATTTTTCAATCAAAGCACTAATCCTATGTTTTCTTTTCGGAATGCCTACTATACTTGAATCAAAATAGTAATCTATTTTATTTTTCAGAATGCCTCTTATTTTGCAAACAAAACATGAATCATATGTTTTCTTTTCTTAATATCTCCTATTTATCAGTTTTGAATCAAAATTCAAAACTATGTTTTGTTTTTGAAATGTCTCGGATATTTCAGTTTTGAATCAAAACCCTAACCTACGATTTCTTTTTTGGAATGTCCATTATATTTCTATCAAAACCCTAACATAAGTTTTTCTTTTGGGAATGAATGCTATTTTTCAATTTTAACCATAATCCTATATTTTCTTTTTGTAATGCCCCCTATTTTTTAATCAAAACCCTAATTTTATTTTTTCCTTTTGTAATTTCTCCTATATTTCAATCTAAACCCTAATAATATGTATTCTTTTTGAAATGTATCATATTTTTTAATCAAAACTGTAATCCTATACTTTCTTTTTGGAATGTCTCCTATCTTTCAATCAAAATAAAAATCCCATGTTTTCATTTTTTAATGTCTCCTATTTATTAGTTTTCAATCAAAAACCTAATTGTATATTTTCTTTTCAAAATATCTACTATATTTGAATCAAAAGCCTAATCGAATGTTTTCTTATTGAAATGTCTCGCATCTTTCAGTCAAAACCCTAATCCTATGTTTTTTTTAAGGAATGCGTCGTATTTTTTCAGTTTTGAATAAGTACAATAATCCTTTGTTTTCTTTTCGGAATGGCTCCTACTTTTAAATCAAAAGCCTAATCCTTTCCTTTTTTTTTGCAATGTCTACAATTTTTTAATCAAAACACTCATCTGACGTTTTCTTATAGTTATGTCTCTTAATTTTCGAACAAAACTCTAATCCTATGTTTTCTTTTCTGAATGCCTACTATATTTGAATCAAAACCCTAATCTTATGTTTTCTTTTCAGAAAGCGTAGTATTTTTAAATCAAAAGTCTGATCCTATATTTTATTATAGTAATGTCTACTATTTTTCATTCAAAACCCTAATCCTATCTTTTCTTATAGTAATACCTACTAGATTTGAATCAAAACTATAATCTTGTTTTTATTTTCAGAATGTCTACTAACTTTCAATTAAAATCTGAATATTATGTTTTCTTTTCTTAATGTTTCCAATTTATTAGTTTTGAATCAAAACCCTAACTATATTTTCTTTTTTGAATTTCTCCTATTATCAATAAAAAAAACCTAATCCTTTCTTTTATTTTTAGAATGTCTGCTATTTTTGAATCAAAGACCTAATCCTATGTTTTCTTTTCGAAATGTATCATATTTTTTTGTTTTGAATCAAATCCTGAATCCTTTCTCTTCCTTTCAGAATATCTCATTTTTTTATTCAAAACACTAATCATATCTTTGTTTATGAAATCTCTGCTAATTTTTAATCGAAATCCTAATCCTATATTTTTTATGATCGACTCGCAAGTGCACGGGGTCGTCAAGTAATACCCCTCACGCACGCGCGAGGGGGTCGTATTCCCAAGGGCCCGAGAATCTACCCTTACTTCCTCTTCGTATGATTGTTTAGCCGATCAAGTCGAGTGTTGTGCAAAAGAAATTAAAAAGATGATTAACATGCAAATAAAATGCTCTAAAGTGGGGGCAATAATCGAGGGGTAAAACAATGTAAAGAGAGGGTCACGAATGAGGATTACCAAGGGGGCTACTAAAGTGCAGGGGTTGCCTTAACTAGCATGCAAATGGGTAGTTTGGACCGAGAAACCCGAAGTTAGACCAACCCGATGGTCACGGAAATTGGTCCCTAATCCGGTGCAAGTATCGAGTACGGAATTCCTTCCGCTCGAATCCTCACACGATTGCAAAGGGAGCAAAAGGTTTCTCAAGTCAGGGAGAAGACACAATCTAGGTCAACCCTAACAATTGGAGGGGTATAAATACCCGATGGTCACGGCGTATTCATACATGTATCCCTACCAAGCTTGGTGAGCCTAATACTAGGGCAATGGTCATGCTTCCTAGCATTTTCTAAACATTGATACACGGAGTTCTCATGCATACCAAGCATTCAAATACACCAAACAAGGTTCACAAACAAGTCCCAAATTGCATAAATCAAGTCAAGCAAGCATCCTACACAAGTTCACCCCCAAGGTTCACCTACATCCGGTGACCTTGGGGTTTAGTTGCCCATGAATACAAAATACAAAAGATAATACATAGAAACAACCAAATACAAAGACAAGAACACCCCCTTAAAAGGTAGAGGCCGAATAATGTTCCAAAGACGCCACCAAAGAGGTGGCTTCCCTTGTCGATTCTCCTCTCAACTATAGATCAAGAAGGTGGATCTCGTCGTATGTCACTCTCCTTGTCATTCTCTCCCCGGAAATGGCCTCCGACGGCAGCTCCTAGCTCTGATTTGAAGGTGGTGGCAAGTATGCTCAAGACCTAGGGCTTCCTCCTTCGAAAAAAATGAAGTCTCCCTCATTAAAAACCCAATTCCAGCAACTTATGCGGGTTGGCATACGGGCCGACATACGGTACTGTAGCACCCCTAGTTTCGTGTAAGTTGCTGCAGTGAGTGGTACAGGAGCTGTATGCGGGTAGTCCAACGCCCGTATGGGTACCCATATGAAATTCTAGACTTAGCCGTTTCGCCAAAATTCTCGTGGTACAGTGCCGCTACAGTACCAGGGACTCGAAAATGGTGTTTTCTTCGCCGATTTCTCCTAGAATTTCGTTGTCGAGCTTCCCACGGTATCTTTTATACCTGTAACATGAAATAAACCAATTTAGACCGAAAACGGGCATCCACACATATAAAAATACTCGAAAAATATGCGAACATACATAAATAATACGTACAGTTACGCGTTTATCAATTTTCTTTTCTTAATGCCTTCTATTTTTTTTAATCAAACCCTAATCCTATGTTTTATTATTGTAATGCTGCCTAGTTCTGCTAATTTTTAATCAAAACCCTAATATGATGTTTTTTTTTTAGGGATGTCTCATAGCTTTCAGTCAAAACCCTAATCCTATGTTTTTTTTTGACGGAAAGCCTCCTATTTTTCAATCAAAACACTAATCCTATGTTTTCTTTTAAGAACGTCTACTAGTTTTTAATCAAAATCGTATTCCTACGATTTCTTATAGTAATATCTACTATTTTTAAATTAAATCCCTAATGCTAGTTTTTTCTTTTGAGCATGTCTCCTATTTTTGATTAAAAAACCTGGCCTTATGTTTTCTTTTTGGAATGTTTACTATTTTTTAATCAAAAATTAATTATTTGTTTTCTCTTCGTAATGTCTCCTATTTCTTAATTAAAACACTAATCCCATGTTTTTTTTCGGAATGTGCACTGGTTGTCGAAGTAATAAAGTACCCCTTGTGAAAGGGTAGTCGAATCTACAGGGAGTAGGAATTAGAGACAAGAGTAATTTCTACTTAGCTAATGTGATATAATGGTGAGAAGAAATCAATGTGTATGCAAGAAAATGAAAAAGAAATATGAAAGACAAGAGAGTGCAAGCAAACAGTAAAGAGAGAAACAATCAATATAAAATGGGGTATCCGGACAAGCTCCACATAGGACTAATGTTCCAGTGCAAGACTATGTATTATACTCCCTTATTGATGTTTAATGATTCGTGGAAGTCCTTAAGCACATGGTCCCAAACCAAAGGTCAACCGTGACTTGTTGCAATACTATGCTACGGCATTAGACTTCATTATAACCCTTCACTCTGTTGATCTCTCAACTAAGCCACAGGGGAGTCCATCATCCTAAGTCTCACACTACGTGGAATTTCTTTACGTTCTAGGGATTCCAACTGATAAACCCTGTCCCTAAGTATATAGTTCTAACCCTTTGGTGCAGGTGAAACAACCCTAGTCTCGGTTAAGCCCCAGCACTAGGATTCACTACAACCCTTCACTCTATTACTAGCGCAACTAAGCCCCAGGAAAGTTTATCTCATAGCACTTCGCTCTACTTTGACCGCTAAGAACTCTTGGAACACGGAGGTAGGGAAAATCACACCGGAAGGGAAAGGGGATGTTTCGCTACCTCACGACTCACCCTCTCGACCCTCTCCAATCTCGAGTAGTCTAATCCTATAAAAGTTATCACACCTTCAAAGAATAACCTAGATGATTCTTAACCCTAGTGTCACTGCTAAGGAAAAATTAATACAATAAGCAATCAAGATTTAAACTCAATTAAAATCATCAATTTAAAAAAACATAATAAAAGTCATATAAACAATGTAATCATAGGGTTTACAGAGTCCGAATAGCCACAAGGGGTTTCGCTCTCCATGGAGCTATATAAGGTCATCAATGTATATAAATCGACAAGAATAACAAACATAGATGAAAACCCCTTGTGATGTGTGGCGATGGTCTTATGAGGCCACTCCGTCCTCTCCACCAAGCCCTTTGTCAAGCCTAGGGCACACCTCACCGGATCAGTGCCGACGACAGCTCCTTCAATAGCTATCTTGCAACGGATGTCAATGTCGATGCCGAAAACTCACTCCAAACCTCCACAAAATCCTCTCGAAACATAAGCCGTGAAGCCTCAAGAAATTGGGAAAAAGATGGGTCAAAAAGTCTGATAAAGTTCTTTAAATAGTGTTGAGTCGCCGGGTTAAATCGACTGAAATCGGGCATCCACACAGCCGTGTGGAATTTCCACACACCCGTGTGGATTCTCTAGAATTGAATTTTTGGCGGGCAGTGAACAACAAGTTGCTACATTAAATTGCTACAATGATTTTCTACATGTTCCCGATTTCATGTTCTTCATCGAGGCCATTGAATTGGGCACTCAACCAATGGTAGATCATGTCGATTGCTTCTTTTCTTCTCATTGACGAAGTTCTCCAATGCTACATGGGCTAGACTTTTATGAGTGTGACTGTCTTTGTGCCCCTCCAGTGGAGGTTGGCGCACACTCACAAGTTTAGATGTGCTTGTTTTCTTCTACATCGTGCTTTGTTCCTTGTTTGGTCCATGAACTCCTCAACAATGGCGAACATGACCTAATTTTGCTCTTTCTTCTCTAAATCTTCTTCACAACCCTACATGCACAAAAAACACAAATGTACACCAATCAATGATAAAATCTGTGAAACGTAATACTTCATGTAAGAAAATAACACTTCGTATTACTAAAACACGAGCACTTATTAGATTGTCTACTATTTTTGTCTTGATTATAAACAATAAGAGTAGGATAGGCGACATTATTATTTTTGAATCAAAACCCTAATTCTATGTTGTCTTATTGTAATGTCTCCTATTTTTCAATCAAAACCCTAATTCTATGTTGTCTTATTGTAATGTCTCTTATTTTTCAATCAAAACCCTAATCCTATGTTTTCTTATAGTAATGTCTCATATTTTTCAATTAACAACCTAATCCTATGTTTTCTTTTTATAATACGTACTATATTTGAATCAAAACCTTAATCCCATGTTTATTTTTTGGAATGTCTCTTATTTTGCAAACAAAACTGTCATCATACTTTTCAATCATATCTTTTCTTAATGTCTCATATTTATTAGTTTTGAATCATAATCCTAAACTATGTTTTTTTTGGTGAATGTCTCCAATATTTTAATTCAAAAACTACAGCTTTATTTTTTCTTCTCGAAATGTCTTCTATTTTTGAGTAAAAACCCTAATCCTGTGTTTTCTTTTCGGAATGTGTCCTATTCTTCGTGTTTGAATCAAATCCCTAATCCTTTGTTTTATTTTCAAAATGTTTTTTTTTTTGTCAAAATTCTAATCTATTTTCTATTTTAAAAATATCTACTAATTTTTAATCATAACCCCAATCCGATGTTTTCTTTTGATATTGTCTCGTATTTTTCTCTCAAAACATTAATTCTATGTTTTCTTTTCGGAATATCTACCATTTTTTAATCAAAACACTAGTGTTATGTTTTGTTTTTGGAATGCCTACTATATTTGAATCAAAATCCTAATGCATCATTTTTTTTCTTTTAGAAATTTCTACTATTTTTGAATCAAAGCCTCAATCATATATCTTCTTCTGCTAATGTGCCTTATTTTTCATTCAAAAGCCTAATCCTTTGTTTTCTTATAATAATTTCTCCCATTTTTTAATCAAAACCTAATCCTATATTTTCTTTTAAGGATGCTACTATATTTAAATGAAAATCCTAATCTTATGATTTTTTCTATGAATGTCCCCTATTTTTGAATAAAAAACCTAATCCTATTTTTATTCTATAAATGCCCCCAACTTTTCAGTTTTAAATCAAAAAATAATATTATATTTTCTTTTCAGAATGTCTCCTAATTTTTGTTTTTTAATCAAAACGCTAATCCTATATTTTCTTTTCTAAATGTTTAATTTTTTTTCTTTTAAATCAAATCTCTAATCCTATAATTTTTTTTAGAATGTCTATTTTTCTGAATCAAAACCTTAATTTATATTTCTTTTAAATCAAAACTCCAATCCTATGTCTTACTTTCAGAATATCTAATATTTTTCAATTTTTCAATCAAAACCCTAATTCTATGTTTTTTTTTCGAAATGTCTCCTATTTTTGAATGAAACCAAATGCAATTTTTTCTATTTGTAATGTCTCCTATTTTTTAATCAACGTTCTAATTCAATGTTTTCTTTTTTGAATGTCTCCTATTTTTCAGATTTGAATCGAAACCCTTATCGTGTGTTTTCTTTTCGTAATATCTCATATTTTTTAATCAAAACTTTAATTCAATGTTTTTTTACGTAATGACTCTTTTTTTAATCAAAACTCTCATCTTATTTTTTTGATTGAAAAATAGGTTTTAGTATTGTTTGCTGATTTTTAATTAAAACCCAAATCATATGTTTTCTTTTCATAATGTTTCGAAATCCTATCTTTTATTTTTTTAATTTCTACTATTTTTGAATCAAATAACTAATCATATGTTTTCATTTTGTAAAGCCTCCTATTTTTTAATCAAAACCCTAATCCTATATTTTCTTTTGGGAATGTCACATATTTTTCAATCAAAACATATTCCTAATGTTTTTTTTTATAGAAAGCCTCCTATTTATGAATCAAAACCCTAATACTATGCTTTCTTTTTAAATGTCTCATTTTTTTCAATCAAAACAATAATCGTAAGGTTTTTTTTTGGAATGCCTCCTATTTTTGAATGAAAACACTAATCCTATATTTTATTTTATTAATGTATATTATTTTTCAATCAAAATCCTAATCTTATGTTTTCTTTTAGGAATGCCTAAATGCCTCCTATTTTTCCAATCAAAACCCAAATCCTATGTTTTCTTTTCTTAATGGCTCCTATTTTTTTAATCAAAACCCTAATCCTATGTTTTCTTTTGGAAATGTCTACTATTTTTGAGTGAAAGCCGTAATCCTAAGTTTAGTTTTTGAAATGTCTCATATTTTTCGGTTTTGAATCAAAACATTAATCCTATGTTTTCTTTTCAGAATGTCGACTATTTTGCAAACAAAATCCAAATCGTATGTTTTCTTTTCTTAATGTCCCCTATTTATCAATTTTGAATCAAAACCCTAATCTTATGTTTTCTTTTGGGAATGTCAGCTATTTTTTAATCAAAACCCTAATCATAGATTTTCTTTTCTTAATGTCTGATATTTTTTAATCAAATCAATAATCATGTGTTTTTTTTTTGGTCATGTCACATAGTTTTTCCAGCAAAAACCTAATCCTAAGTTCATTTTCAGAATGCCTCCAAATTTTAATTAAAACTTTAATCTTATGGTTTCTTTTGTGAATATCAGTTATTTTTGATTAAAAAATAATAGTCTTATCTTTACTTTTCAAAATGTCTCATATTTTTCAATCAAAACCCTAATAATTTGTTTTCTTTTTGGAATGTCTACTATTTTATAATCAAAATACTAATCCTTTATTTTCTTATAGTAATGTCACCTATTTTTCATTCAAAACCCTAATCCTATGTTTTCTTTTCATAATGTCATCTATTTTTCAATCAAAACCCAAATCCTATGTTCTCTTTTCAGAATGCTTACTATATTTATTTCAAAAACTTAATCCTATGTTTTATTTTAATAATGGCTCTTGTATTTTAATAAAAATCGTAATACTATATTTCCCTTTCGTAATGGCTCCTATTTTTGAATAAAAATTCTAATCTTTATGCTATGTTTTCTTTTCATAATGTCTCCTATTTTTTAATCAACTCTCTCACCCTCTGTTTTCGTATTGAAATATGTCCTATTTTTCTCTTTTGAATCAATGCACTAATCCTCTGATTTCCTTTTGCAATCTCTCATTTTTTTAATCAAACGGCAAATCCTTTCTTTTGTTTTTTAAATGTCTGCTAATTTTAATCAAAACCCTATTTTGATGTTTTCTTTTCTCAATGTCTCATAATTTTCAGTCAAATCCCTACTCCTATATATTTTTTTCGGAATGTCTCCCAGCTTTAAATTAAAACCCTAATCATATGTTTTCCTTTTGGAATGCATTTTATTTTTCATATTTGAATCAAAACACTAATCCTTATTTTTCTTTTGGATTATCTCATATTTTTTTTTTATGAAAACCGTAATCCCACTTTTTTCTTTTTGAAATGGCTACTATTTTTTTTAATCAAAATCATAATCCTAAGCTTTCTTAAAGTAATGTGTCCTATTTTTTAATCAAAATCATAATCCTATGTTTTCCGTTCGGAATATCTACTATTTTTGAATCAAAACCTTTATCCTATGTTTACTTATAGTAGTGTCTCCTATTTTTCAATCAAAACATTAATCTTGTGTTTTCTTTATTGAATGGTTGCTATTTTCATATCAAAACAATAATCGCATGTTTTATTTTCGTAATACCTCATATTTTTTAATCAAAACTCTAATCCAAAGTTTTTTTTTTTTGTAATGACTCCTATTATTTAATGAAAACACTGACCCTATATTTTTTATTCAGGATGGCTTTTATTTTTGAATCAAAACCCTAACCTTATGTTTTCTTTTATGAATGTATGCTATTTCTGAATGAAAACAATATTCGCATGTTTTGTTTTTGTGATGTCTCATATTTTTTAATCAAAACACAAATCTTATGTTTTGTGAATGTTTTTTTTTTTTTTTGGAATGCCTCCTTCTTTTTAATCAAAATCCAAATCTTATGTTTTCTTTCGGGAATCTATGCTACTTTTAAATCAAAATGATAATTCTATGTTTTCTTTTTGAAATTTGTCATATTTTTCAATCAAACCCTAATCCTATGCTTTTTCTTTTTGGAAAGTCTACTATTTTTTAATCAAATTCCTAATTCAATATTTCCTTATAGTAATTCCTCCTTTTTTTAATCAAAAGACTAATATTATTATTTTGATTTCAGAAAGCCTACTATATTTTAATCAAGACACTAATCCTATGTTTTTTTTTTGGAATGTCTCCTATCTTTTAATCAAACCCGTAATCCTATGTTTTTTCCGTAATGTCTCCTATCTTTCAATCATAACCCAAACCCTATGTTTTTTTTTCTTAATGTTTCCTATTTATCAGTTTTGAATTAAAACTGCAACCTACGTTTTCTTTTTGCAATGTCTCCTATTTTCAAACAAAAAGCTAATGCCTTCTTTCGGAAAGATATGATTAGTGTTTTGATTCAAAATTCTATTTTTTATAGATGACATTACTATAAGAAGTGATAGGATTAGTGTTTTGATCAAAAACACTAATCCTATGGCTTCTTATAGTAATGTCTCCTATTTGTCAATCGAAAATCTAATCAAATGGGCTCTTTCAGAATTCCTACTATATTTGAATCAAAATATAAATAATATGTTTTCTTTTCAGAATGTACATACTTTTCAGTTTTGAATCAAAACACTAATGTCTGCTATTTTTGAATCAAAACCTTAATCTTATGTTTTTTTTTTCGGATGCTTCCTATTTTGCAAACAAAACCCGTATCCATATTTTTATTTTTTTTATTTTTTTAAGGTCTCCTATTCATCAATTTTGAATAAAAAACCTAAGATATGTTTTCTTTTCAGAATGTGTCTATTTTTCAATCAAAGACGTAATCCTTTCTTTCTTTTCAGAATGTCTGTTAATTTAAATCAAAACACTAATCTTATGTTTTCTTTTCAGAATGTGTCTCGTTTTTGAATTTTTAATCAAAACCCTATTCCGTTGTTTTCTTATCGGAATGTCTCATTGTTTTTCAATCGAAACCCTAATATTATGTATTCTTATCATAATTTATCCTTGTTTTTTAATCAAAATCTCGATCCTATGTTTTCTTTACGAAATGTCTCATATTTTTTTCAATCAAAACCATAATCCTATGTTTTATTTTTGGAATGTCAATTATTATTTAATCAAAACCCTAATTCTACTTTTGAATCAAAACCCTAATCCTTTGTTTTCTTTTTGGAATGGATACTATTTTTGAATTAACACCCTAAATCTAATTTTTCTTATTGTAATGTCTCATGTTTTTCATTCGAAAACCTAATCCTATGTTCTCCTCTAGTAATGTCACCTATTTTCCAATCAAAACACAAATTCTTTGTTTTCCTTTCGTAATGTCTCCTGTTTTTTTAATAAAAACCCTAAAAAAAATGAAACCTTTATCCTATGTGTTTCATTTGGGTATGTCCCGTATTTTTAAATTTTTAATCAAGACCATAATACAATGTTTTACTATACTAATGTCTCTTATGATTCATTCAAGACCCTAACTTATGTTTTCTTTAAGAAATGTTTCATATTTTTCAATAAAAACCTAAATCCAAATGTTTTCTTTTTTGAATGTCAACAATTTTTCAATCAAAACTCTATACCTATTTTTTTTTTCTATAGTAATGTCTTCAATTTGTCATTCAAAAACTAATCTTATGTTTTCTTATAG
This sequence comes from Dioscorea alata, assembly GCA_020875875.1. NCBI lineage: Eukaryota > Viridiplantae > Streptophyta > Magnoliopsida > Dioscoreales > Dioscoreaceae > Dioscorea > Dioscorea alata. The sequence goes on along the minus strand of CM037020.1, from coordinate 19,889,344 downwards.
AAATATTTCTTATTTTTCAATCAAAACCCTAATCCTAAGTTTTTTATAGTAATGTCTCATCTTTTTTTTTTAATGAAAACGCTAAACATATATTTTTTTTTTGGAATGCCTGATATATTTGAATAAAAAACATAATCCTATGTTTCCTTATAGTAATGGCTACAATTTTTCAATCAAAAGCCAAATCCTATGGTTTTTTTTTTATAATAATGTCTACTATTTTTTAATCAGAAGACTAATCATATGTTTTCTTTTCGGAATACCTCCTATATTTGAAGCAAAACCATAATCCTATGTTTTCTTTTATAATAACTCCAATTTTTCAATCAAAACACTAATTTTTTTTTTCTTTTCGGAATGTCTCCTATTTTTAAATAAAAACTGTAATTCGAATTATTTTATTTTAGAAATGTCACCAATTTTTTGGTATTTAATCAAAACCGAAATCAAATGTTTTTATTATAGTAAGGTCTCCTATTTTGAAATCAAAACTGTAATCCTATGTTTTCTTTACGAAATGTCTCATATTTTTCAATCAAAACCCTAATCCTATGTTTTCTTTTTGGAATGTCTACTATTTTTTAATCAAAATCCTTATCCGATATTTTCTTATAGTAATGTCTCCCATTTCTCATTCAAAACCATAATCCCATGTCTCTCTATTGTAATGTCTCTTAGTTTTTAGTCAAAATCCGAATCCTATGTTTTCTTATAGTAATGTCTAGTATTTTTCAATCAAAAAGATAATCATATGTTTTTTTTTTAGAATACCTACTATATTTGAATCAAAACCATAATCCTATGTTTTTTTTTCTCAGAATGTCCCCTATTTTGATAGCAAAAATTGAGTCATATGTTTTCTTTTCTTAATGTCTCATATTTTTTTTTTTCGAAATGCTTGCTATTTTTTAATCAAACCCTAATCTTTTTTTTTCTATTTGGAATGTCTACTATTTTTTTTTAATAAAAAACTAATCCTTTGTTTTGTTATGGTATTGTCGGCTATTTTTGATTCAAAACCCTAATCCTAAGTTTTATGTTCGGAATGTCTCATATTTTTTAATCAAAACCCTAATACCATGTTTTCTTTTCCGAATGCCTAACATATTTCAGTCAAAACTATAATCCTATGTTTTTTATTCGGAATGTCTAATATTTTTAATCAAAACCCTAATCCTATGATTTCTTATAGTATTGTCTCCTATTTTTCAATCAAAACTCTAATCATATGCTTTCTTTTCAAAATAGCAACTATATTTGAATCAAAACCATAATCTTATATATTTCTCTTTTTAATGTTTCCTACTTTGCAAACGAAACCAAATCCTAACATTTCTTTTCTCAATGTTTTTCTATTTATAAGCTTTGATTCAAAACTTAACCAACGTTTTTCTTTCGGGTATGTCTCCTATTTTTCAATCAAAAATTTAATCCTTTCTTTTCTTTTCGGAATGCCCACTATTTCTTAATCAAAATCCTAATCCTATGTTTTCTTTTCGGAATGTTTCCTATTTTTCAAGTTTGAATCAAAACAATAATCCTTTATTTTCTTTTTAGAATGTCTCATTTTTTTAATCAAAACAGTAATACTATCTTTTGTTTTTCGGATTATCTGCTAATTTTTAATCAAAACCTTTATCGGATGTTTTCTTTTCGTAATATCTCAATTTTTTTAATCAAAACCCTAATCCTGTTTTTTTCTTTTCGGAATGCCTCTACATTTTCAATCAAACCACTAATGTTATGTCTTCATTTTGGAATGCGTGCTATATTTGAATCAAAACAATAATCCTTTGTTGTCTTTTCAGAATGCCTACTATTTTTGAATCAAAACACTAATTCTATGTTTTCTGATAGGGATGTCTCATATTTTTCATTTAAAACACTAATCCTATGTTTTCTTTTTAGAATGCCTATTATATTAGAATCAAAACCCTAATCCTATTTTTCTTTACGGAATGTCTCTTATTTTTTAGTCCAAACATTAATTCTTTGTTTGCTTTTATGGATGTCTCCAATTTTTGAATAAAAATCGTAATCCTATCCTTTCTTTTAGAAATGTGCTCTATTTTTTGGTTTTTAATCAAAAGCTTAATCCAATTATTTATTATATTAAGGCCTCTTATTTTTCAATCAAAACACTAATCCTATGTTTTCTTTTCGAAATATCTCATATTTTTCAATCAAACCCCTGATCCTATGTTTTATTTTTGGAATGTCTACTCCTTTTTAATCAAATCATAATTCTATGTTTTCCTAAAGTAATGTCTCCATTTTTCATTCAAAGCCCTAATCGTATGTTTTCTTGGAGTAATGTCCTTTATTTTTCAATCAAAACCGTAATCCTATATATTTTTTTTTATAGTGATGTCTCCTATTTTTCAATCAAAACCCTAATCCTACTTTTTCTTTTAATAATGTCTCCCACTTATGTTTTCCTTTCTTAATGTCTGGTATGTATTAGTTTTTATTCAAAAACCTAATTCTTTCTTTTTTTTTTCGAATGGCTGCTATTTTTGAATCAAAAAATTAATCCTATGTTTTGTTTTTGTAATATCTCATATTTTTCCATCAAAACCCTAATCCTATGTTTTCCTTTTCGAATGACTCCTATTTTTAAATCAAAACTCTAATCATATATTTTTCTTTGATAATGGCTGCTATTTTTAATCAAAATGTTAATCCTCTATTTTTTTTTCGAAATGTCTACTATTTTTGGACGAAAATGATAATCCCACGTTTTCTTATAGTAATGTGTCCTATTTTTAAGTTTTGAATCAAAACCCTAATACTATGTTTTATTTTTGGAAAGCCTACTATATTTGAGTCAAAATCCTAATTGTATATTTTATTTTCATAACATCTCGTCTTTCAATCAAAAACAGAATCATATGTTTTCTTTTTTAAATGTCTCCTATTTATTTGTTTTGAATTAAAACCCTAACCTTTTCGTAATGTCTCCTATTTTTTAATAAAAAATCTAATCCTTTCTTTTCTCTTCAGAATGTCTGAAATTTTTGAATTAAAACCCTAATTCTATTTTTTTCCTTATTAGAATGTGTCCTATTTTCAGTTTTGAATGAAAAACTTAATCCTTTGTGTTTTCTTTTTGAAATTTTTAATTTTTTTCATATTCAAAACCCTAATATTATATTTTTATTTGGCAATCTCTGCTAATTTTTTTATCAAAACCCTAATCCTTTGTTCTCATTTTGGAATTGCTTCTACTTTTGAGTAAAAATTCTAATGCTATGTTTTTTTTTCTTTTCTGAATGTTTCCTATCTTTTAATCAAATTTTAAATCTAATGTTTTCTTTTCATAATGTCTCCTATTTATCAATTTTGATTCAAAACCTAATCCTTTCTTTTCTTTTTAGAATGTCTGTTATTTTTTAATCAAAGCAATAATACTTTGTTTTCCTTTTGTAATGTCTCATATTTTCCATTAAAAACCAAAATCCTTTGTTTTCTTTCTAGAATGGCTCCTATTTTTTAATATAAACCCTAACCCAATGTTTTCTTTTAGGAATGTCTACTATTTTTTAATCAAAACCCTAATGCTATGTTTTCTTTTCCGAATGTCTACTATTTTTGAATCAAAATCTTAATCCTTTGTTTTCTTATATTGATGTGTCCTATTTTTCAATTTTGAATAAAATCCCTAATCGTATGTTTTCTTTTTAGAATGCCTATCATATTTGAATCAAAACTATAATCATATGTTTTCTTTTCGGGATATCTTCTGTCTTTCAATCAAAACCGAAATTCTATGTTTTATTTGTTAATGTAACCTATTTATCAATTTTGAATCAAAAACCCTAATTTATGTTTAATTTTCGGAATGCCTCCTATTTTTCAATCAAAAAACTAATCCATTCTTTTCTTTTTGGAATGTCTACTCTGTTTCAATCAAAACCCTAATCCTATGCTTTCTTTTCGGAATGTGCCCTGTTTTTCAATTTTGAATCAAAACACTAATCATTTGTTTTTCATTTCAGAATGTCTCATTTGTTTGAATCAAAACTCTAATCCTTTCTTTTGTTTTGGTAATCTCTGCTAATTTTTAATGAAAACTCTAATCCTTTTTTTTCGTAATGACTCCTAGTTTTGAATAAAAATCCTAATCCTATGTTTTTTTTTTAATTCCTCATATTTTTTAATCAAAACCCTAATTTTATGTTTCCTTTTGGCAATGTTTGCTATTTTGAATCAAAACAATAATCGTCTGTTTTGTTTTAGCAATATCTCATGTTTTTTTAATTAAAACCCTAATCGTAAGTTTTGTTCATTCCTCTTATTGCTTAATCAAAAGTATAATATAATTTTTTCTTTTGCTAATGTTTGCTATTTTTTAATTAAACAATAATCCTATATTTTATTATGGTAATGTCTCTTATTTTTCGATCTAATAATAATAATATGTTTTTAATTCAGAATAGCAGCTATTTTTTAATCAAACCGCTAATACTATGTTTTATTTTCAGAATATCTTCTGTTTTTTAATCAAAAACCTAATCGTATATTTTATTATAGTAATGTGTACTTTTTTTCATTCAAATTTGTAATCCTATGTTTTCTGTTTGGAATGTTTACTATATTTGAATCAAAACCCTAATTCTATGTTTTCCTTTTGGAATGTCTACTATATTTGAATCAACCCTAATACTATGTTTTTTTTTTTGGAATGTCTACTATATTTGAATCAAAACCCTAATCCTATGTTTTCTTTTTGGAATGCCTACTATATTTGAATCAAAACCCTAATCCTATGTTTTCTTTTTGAAATATCTCCTATTTTTTTAATCAACCCTAACCCTATGTTTTCTTTTTGAAATGTCTCCTATTTTTTTAATCAAAAACCTAATCCTTGCTTTCTGTTTTGTAATGTCTATTAATTTTGAAATAAAACCCCTAACTTTATGTTTTCTTTTCGGAAAGTGTCCTATTTTTCAATTTGGAATCAAAACCCTAATCATTTGTTATCTTTTCGCAATGTCTTAGTTTTTATGAATCAAAGCCCAAATCATATCTTTTGTTTTGGGAATGTTTACTATTTTTTTGTCAACACCCTAATTGTATGTTTTCTTTTCAGAGTGTCTTCTATTTTTGGATAAAAATCTTAATCTTATGTTTTCTTTTCGGAATGTCTCCTTATTTTGAATTAAAAGCCTAATCCTATGTTTGCTTTTAGCAATGTCTCCTATTTTTTAATCAAAACACTAATTCTATATTTTCTTTTCGCTATCTCTCCTATTTATCGGTTTTCAATCAAAACCCTAATCCTATGTTTTATTTTCAGACTGTCTCTTATTTTTTAATCAACACCATTATCCGATGTTTTATTTTCAAAATGTCTCTTATTTTTTAATCAAACGCTAATCCTATCGTATTTTTTAATTTTGAATGAAAACCATAATCCTTTGCTGTCTTTTCAAAATGTCTCCTATTTTTTAATCTAAACCTTTCTCCTATGTTTTCTTTTCAGAATTTCACCTAAATTTGTTTTCAATCATATCTTTTGTTTTTGAAATGTCTTCAAATTTTTAATCAAAACCATAATTTGATGTTTTTTTTTTTTTTTTGTAATGTATCATATTTTTTAATCAAAACCCTAATAATATGTTTTCCTTTAGGAATGCCTCCTATTACTGAATAAAAACACTAATATTATGTTTTCTTTACAGAATGTTTGCTATTTTTGAATTATAACAATAGTCCTATGTTTTCTTTTCGTAATGTCTCATATTTTTCAATCAAAACCCTAATACTATTTTTTTTTTTTGTAGTGGCTTCTATTTTTGAATCCAAAGCCTAATCCTATGTTTTCTTTTGGAAATGCCTCTTATTTTTTGGTTTTTAATCAAAGCCCTAGTCCAATGTTTTCTTTTCGAAATGTCCCTTATTTTTTTGTTTTTAATTAAAACCCTAATCCTATGTTTTTATTACAGTAATGTCTCCTATTTCTCAATCAAAATTATATTCCTATTTTTTCTTCTCGAGATATCTCATATTTTTCAATGAAAACCCTAATTCTATTTTTTCTTTTCAAAATGTCTCAAATTTTTCAATGAAAACACTAATCTTATGTTTTTTTTTTCAAAATGTCTAATCTTTTTTGAGATAAAACCATGTTTTCTTTTCATAATGGTTTCTATTTTTTAATCAAAACCCTAATCATTTCTTTTCTTTTTGGGATGTCTACTATTTTTTAATCAAAATCCTAATCCTATATTTACTTTTCGAAATATCTGCTATTTTTTAATCAAAACTCTAATCCAATGTTTTTTATGAAAATGCCCCTAATCTTTCAGTTTTTAATTGAACCCGTAATCAGATCTTTTCATATAGTAATGTCTCATATTTTTCAATGAAAACCTTAATACTATGTTTGCTTTACGGCATGCCTACTATTTCTGAATTTAAATTTTAATCCTATATTTTCTTACGTTAATGTCTCCTATTTTTCAATCAAAACGCTAATCCTAACTTTTTATTTTCGGAATGGTTACTATATTTCAATCAAACCCCGAATACTATGTGTTCTTTTCTTAATGTCACCTATTTATGAGTTTTGAATCAAAACTCTAACATATGCTTTCTTTTCGAAATTTCTACTATTTTCAATCAAAAACGAAATCATTTCTTTTCTTTTTGGAATTTCTACTAATTTTGAATTAAAACCCTAATCCTATGTTTTCTTTTCGCAATATGTCCAATTTTTTTTTTTTTTAGACTTGAATCAAAACCCTAATACTTTGCTTTCTTTTCGGATTGTCTCATTTCTTTGGAACAAAATATTAATCCGATCTTTTGTTTTGGGAATCTCTGCTAATTTTTAATCAAAAACTTAATCCAATGTTTTCTTTCCCGAATGTCTCATATTGTTCAATGAAAACCCCTATCTTATCTTTTCTTTTCGAAATGTCTACTATTTTTCACTCAAAACCCTAATCATATGTTTTATTTTACTAACGCCTACTATTGTGGAATAAATACCCTAATCCTATGTTTTCTTATAGTAATGTCTACTACTTTTTAAAAAACACCCTATGCTAGGGTTTTCTTTTGGCAATGTCTCTTATTTTTTAATCAAAACCCTAATTGTATGTTTTCTTTAGGGAATATCTGCTATTTTTTTAATCAAAATAACAATCTTGTGCTTTTGAATCAAAACTCTAATCCTATGTTTTGTTTTCAGAATGTGTCTTATTTTTCCGTTTTGAATCAAAACCATTATCTTTTGTTTTCTTTTCTTTATGTCTCCTATTTATTAGTTTTGAATCAAAAAATTACCCAATGTTTTGTTTTTGGTATGTCTCCTATTTTTCAATAAAAAACCTAATCTTTTCTTTTATTTTCATAATGTCTACTATTTTTTAATCGAAACCCTAGTCCAATGTTTTCTTTTGGGAATGTGTCCTATTTTTCAGTTTTGAATCAATACCCAAATGCTTTGTTTTCTTTTCGGAATATCTTATTTTTTTTAAATCAAAACACTAATCCAATATTTTCTTATATAAATGTCTTCTATTTTTCAATCAAAACCCTAATCCTATCCTTTCTTTTCGAAATGCCTCATATTTTTCAATCAAAATCCTAATCCTATGTTTTCTTTTTGGAATGTCTACTATTTTTTTAATAAAAAATTCTAATTCTATGTTTTCAATAAAAATCCTAATCCTATTTTTGAATCAAAACACTAAATCTTTTTTTGCTTTTCTTAATGTCTAATTTTTTTGAATCAAAACTCTAATCCTATCTTTCAAAACCCTAATCCTTTGTTTTGTTTACGTAATTTCTCCTATCTTTCAATCAAAAACGCGAATCCTATGTTTTCTTTTCTGAATATCACCTATTCATCAGTTTTGAACCAAAACCCTAATCTTATGTTTTCTTATAATAATGTGATGAGCGCATTTTATATCATATTTTCCATATCTCCAATGCGCTCCTTCGCTTGTCTTTGAGCGCATTTTGTCTATAAATGATGCTATTCTGGCTATGTTTGTCTTTGTTGCAGGTTTTTATGGATTATAACACATAGGAATGAAATCAAGGTCAAAACCAACCAATGAAGAGAATTCTTTTGAGTGTCCAATGCAAGCACGGGCAAAGTACTGGCAGAGCATAAGCATGTCATCTCCCCATTGTTTCCTTTATCTGGGATTTCCCTAGTTGTCAATGAGAGCACGGGCGAAGCATGGGGGTGCTTTCATCTGTTGATTATTTTGAGAAAAGAATGTCTTATAGTTTCAGGGGAAGCACAGTCCGCGTGCTCCTTTCATGGGTGTGCCCAAGCTAATCATGGGTGGAGAACGATCATGCTTTCCCCGTGATTCCCTCTGGATGGCACTTACCATTTTCACTCAAAAGCTCCAAGAAGAGCACAGTCTAAGACGATTATGCTTAGACTGTGTCGAGACCGAAAAGTTCTTTTTAATTCCTATATTTAGGATTTCTCAATATCTCTTGCTCAAGAGTTTTCTTGTCCAACAGAGGAACCTTTGAAGAAATGGTGATCAGCTACCACCACTCGAGCTAAGGAGGCCAAGGATGAGTTAGAGATGCTGGAGTAGTGGAGTTTCCCATTCCATTGAGCTTTTGAGGTATATTTGAGGAGATTTTGTAAAGAGGGGGAAGTCTAGATGTCTCTCTTCCTTATACTTGTTATACTCACACATTTGTATGAATTTATACTTTGACTACTTTTGTCTTAAATCCTATGGAGTTCTATTGTTTTCTTGTGTTTATTCATGTGTTTATATAACTTGGCGTGCTTGGTTTGAGTAGATGCTTGAGTAAAACTTGGCGTGTGTGGATTATTGTAGTTACGATTACCTAGAGTAGTTGCAAAACTTGGCGTGTATGAAGCCCATAATTATACTTGTAAAACTTGGCGTATTTGATAGCCGCAGATGCAACATTGCTCTTAAGCATTCACAAGTCTCTTAGAATGTACCTTGGTAGTCATTAGACTCAAGTCAATATCTTAGGCTCTTAGGGATCATCTTGGGGCATCGTCCTACTGCTATTAACACACAACCCTAGTCTACTTAGTTCTTCTATTCTTTGTTCTTATTCTTGTAGCTATAAATACCTTCATTACCCTTTTAGTTTACTAGACATTAGAGGATCAACTAGCATTAGAAGCCTAGTCCCTGAGGTTTGACAACCCTACCCCCTTGCGGTTTACCACTTTATTACTAGTAACGATCCATGCACTTGTGAAGAGTTCATCAAGTTTTTGGCGCCGTTGCCGAGGACTGGCAACTTTTAGGAAAATTAGGATTTTTATGATCTAGTTTGTTTATATTGTTCATATCTGTGAATATCTCTTTTTATTTATTTAAACATTTTTCTTATCTTTTATTTTCTTACTCTACTCTTGAATCATGAGCTGATTTTTCTTATCTTTTCTTTTCTTCTCTAAGGTAATTGAGAGTCATTATGGAGGAACTAATGGCTACTCTGAGGAGCCATTCTCATTTCACCACCCATTTGAATGAGGATGCTTGTTCTCACAGTGATAAAGGTAGCCTTGTAGAACTAATATCATAATTTCATGAGCAGATAGCACAGTGAAATTAGTTCATGAGTACAGAGATGAGTATCTGCAATGTTAGTTTCAATTGGATTGTCCAGTGATATACCCTATGATGATGACAACAATAGATTTATGGATGAAGATGTCACTCACATGTGAAGGGAAATTCATGACACAATGCATGGGAATGTCGATTACTAGGGAGATGGTTTTCTTCATGCACTTTTTGAACTTTTATCATATACATATCTAAACATGGAACTCAAGGAGCTACCAGCACACTTGGAATATGCTTTCCTTGGAGAAAACTCCAAACTACCAGTTGCAATATCCTCCATAATTGACACTAGCCAAAAAAAAGCAATTAGTGGCTTTGCTCCACAAGCATAAGAAAACAATTGCTTAGAGTATTTCTGACATCAAGGGAATTAGTCCATCCTTTTGCACACATGAAATCCTAATGGAGAACAATATTAAACCGAAGATGCAACCTCAAAGGAGATTGAACCGCAATATGATGGAAGTTGTCAAGAAAGAGATGAAGAAACTGCTAAATGTAGGGATAATCTACCCAATTTCAGATAGCCCTTGGGTCAGTCTAGTTCAGGTGGTACCCAAGAAGGGATTAATGATGGTGGTTTTCTGTGAAAACAACGAATTAATTCCAACCCATATAGTAACTAGATGATGAGTTTGTATTGATTACTGGAAGTTGAATGATGCCACACGTAAGGATCATTTCCCATTGCCTTTATTGATCAAATGTTAGAATGGTTATTGGACACATGTATTATTGTTTCCTCGATGGGATGTCTGGATACCTAGAAATCCCTGTGGCCCCTAAGGATCAAGAAATAACCACTTTTACTTGCCTATATGGCACATTTGCCTACAATAGGATGCCTTTTGGGTTGTGCAATGTACCAACAACCTTTTAGAGATGCATGATGTCCATATTTAATTACTTCGTTGAAGATATTATGGAGGTTTTCATGGATGATTTCTCAGTTTTTGTGGATTCCTTTGAAGGTTGTTTGCAAAACTTGAAGCAAGTTCTTTCGACATGCGAGAAAACAAATTTGGTGCTAAACTTGGAAAAGTGTCATTTCATGGTAAGAGAAGGCATAGTGTTAGGACACAAGATTTCTGGCGATGTGATCGAAGTGGACAAGGCCAAACTTGAAACAATCGAGAAACTTTCCCCACCGTCCTCCACAAAAGATGGCAAAAGCTTCCTTGGCCATATTGGATTTTATTGAAGATTTATCAAAGATTTCTCAAAGATCTATAAGCCCATAACAAAACTCCTGGAGAAGGATACACTCATCGATGTTGACCAAGAATGCCTCACGGTTTTCCATTTACTGAGAGAAAGGTTGGTTCAAGCATCCATTGTGAAAGCTATTGAGTGGGATCAACCTTTCCAACTCATGTGTGATGCAAGTGATTAGGCAGTTGTAGTACTACTAGGGCAATGACATGATAAGAAATTCCATCCAATCTATTATGCAAGTAAAACTCTGACTCCTGCTCAAGAAAATTATACTATGACAGAGAAAGATTTGTTGGCTATTGTCTATGCTTTTGATAAATTTCAATCGTACTTAGTCATATCCAAGGTTGTAGTATACACCGATCACACAACGATCAGATACCTCATTTCCAAATCCGATGCCAACCCTCAATTAATTCGATGGATCCTTCTATGACAAGAGTTTGATTTAGGAATTCGGGCCATGAAAGGCTCAGAAAACATGGTAGCAGACCACTTGCCCCGTCTTGTGCATACAGAAAAATACAGCAATAAGCACAAAGCAATTAATGATGTTTTCTCAGAGAGCAAGTGTATTTGGATCGAGAAATGATAGCCCTGACTAGTGAATGCCCTTAATTTGCTAACTTCGTGAACTACTTTGTAGGTCAAGTCATCCCATCACATTTCTCTTACCAACAACAGAAGTAATGTTTGTCTGACGCCAAGCATTATTTTTGGGAGGGCCCATTTCTTTATAAAATTTGTGCTGACCTAGTTGTGCGACATTGTGTCTCACAGTTGGAAGAATGGAAAATTCTGAGACATTGTCATTCGGGGATAGTGGGAGGTAACTTCAGTGCTAATCACATAACCAAGAAGGCTCTCAAGGCTGGTTTATTTTGGCCGACGCTTTTCATGGATGCTCAAAAATTCATTGGAACCTATGATTAATGTCAAACTTGCTAAAATGAAACAAACCCCTATCCAACAGTGCGAAGTATTCAATGATTAGGGAATATATTTCATTTAACCATGCCCAAATTCAAATGGAAACAAATATGTTTTCGTAGTAGTTGACTATGTCTCCAAATGGGTAAAAGCACAAGCCTTGCCCTTAAATAATGTGAGAATAGTAGTTAAATTATTGAAAAAATTGTTTTAATGATCTGGCATCCCAAGGGCAATCCTCAATAATTGAGGAACACACTTATGCAACACTCAGTTTGAAAAAGTAATGAGAAAATATGGCGTCCATCATCGTATTGCTGCTACTTACCATCCCCAAACCATTGGTCAAGTTGAACTTACAAATCAAGAATTTAAAAGAATTCTAGAAAAGATCATACATCATGACAGGTATGACTAGTTAGAACGTTTAGATGATGTCGCTTAAGCCTACAGAATAGCCTACAAAACCACCATAGGACACACACCTTATAGGTTGGTTTATGGCAAGGCTTGTCATCTTTCTGTCAAGTTAGAGCATCAACCCTATTGGCCTATTAAACTGTTGCATGTTGACATGTAGGACACACATCGGAAACAAAAATTCCAACTGAATGAGTTAGAGGAACAAAGATAGAACACCTATGAGAATGCATTGTCGTCTAAGGTAAAAATGAAAAGGATTCATGATAACCATGTAAGAAGGGACAAGTAGTTTCAAATTGGAAAGAAGGTTCTACTATTCAACTCGAGGCTGAAGCTCTTTTCCAAAAAACTCAAATCTCAATGATTCGTTCCCTATACGGTCACTCAGATATCTCTTCTTGGTGCGATCAAAATCACTCATCTGACGAAAGGAACCTTTGTGGTTAATGGACACCACTTGAAATCATATACATTAAGGGAAGAACCCTCACCCTCTCAAAATTTTAGTTCATTTTGTGTTCATGATCCCACTTGAAGCATATGTATGTCAAGCTAGTGACGTTAAACAAACACTCTTTTGGAGGCAACCCAAGTGTTTGTTTCATTTCCTTTAGTTAGTTTTGTCTCTCATCGAAGTTTTGAAATAATTTGTAGCTATGTAATTTATTTCCTTATGACCTATTTTTAAAGTGATGTTTCTTCAGTAGTTTTTTATGTTGTGGCTTTCTATCATTGTGTTGTTTTCCCATGAAAAATCTGAGGGAGATTGCCAGGTTCTGGATGTTTCAGCCTGAACACGGGAAGAGAACACACATGCTTATGCCATGGTTATCTCGATGTTTACCTTAGGAAGCATTCTAGGGTGAGCACGTGGCATACACGAGCGTGCTTACCAGTGAGCATAGTTTCAATTCTCTTTACATGACCGTGCTTTAAATCTTGGTGTCTTGGGAAATTTTCCCGGAGATAACCACGGGGACGGAGCACATGGGGAGCACAATTGTGCTTCTGCCTACCCCTGCAAGGCTATCTTTGCATGACCGTGCTTTAAATCTTGGTTTCTAAACTGAGAATAAAATCAAGCAAAATCGTCTAAACTCAAACACAAGAACATTAGAATCCATCAATGTGATATTGCATAACCAAAAACATATAGCATTACAATTTCAAATCAAAATGAGGGCTCCTATAAACACTAGAAACATTATAAATTACTACATCTTTATCCATAAAAAATTCAACTTGAAAGTTGGGAACTTCATTACTGACTGCCTATTTTATATTGAAAGTTGATAAATCTACTTATTACACATATAAACATCAAAATAATTTGTTGGGTAAACTTTAAAAACACTGTAAATTTCTATTTTTCTCCATAAAAAAAAACCCACCTTGAAAGTTAACAAGTTCATTACAGATTCTCATTTTCATATTGAAATGCCAAACGGATCTTAGTAGTAGAAGTATTAACTTCACATTAATAATCAACTTATTCTACACATATACATCAAAAATCATGCCTTACAGAAACAATATAGAAACTGTAAAAAAACTGATCTTGAAAATTGGCAAGTTCACTATAAACTATAATTAAGTTTGACATTGAAAAACCAAAAACATCATTAAACTAGTCTTGTTTTTCTAAATTCCTCTTAGTATGTCTAATCTATTTGTGTAAGGAAACATTTTCTCCTAATTGTTGATACATGTATTGATACTTATTTACAGTTAGGGAAAAAATGATACACGTATTTATAGTTAAAAAATAGAGAAAAATAGGTTAGCTGATGAATTTAGATACACATACGAACAATGATATGTACCTAGTCTAATTCCATATGCCAATGATTATAATCTGGGAAAAAAAAACAACAAGGAATGCCTAGAGAGAAAGCTGGCTACCTTTTCCTTTTTGGAAGGTTGAAGCTTAGGATGATCAATGTGTTCTTATTACAATTCTGCACAACTGTTGCAAAAGCAATAATACATTAGCTGCCATAGTTAATGCATTGGCTGGTTGCAGCAGCAGCAGGTCCTGATGGGAATTACCCATTGAATTGCTCTTCTTGCAACCTGAGAAAGTTTAAGGAATTTAAAAGGATTAAGGAATCTGATGATGAGAACAGGAACAATATTGCTGCATAATCATCCCACATAAAAACCATGTTTTAATTACTATCTTTTTCCCCCCTGATTTTGTGAACACTATAGTTTATTGATTATATATATGGCTCAAAAGTTTCACAGCCATCTTCTAGACAAATTCTTAAACTCCTACTTCTACTAAATTTGGAAATTCCTCAAGCACTTAGATATTTTGATTATAGTCTCAATTTATCACAATAATTTCAAATTTTGATGTTAATTCAAACTAACACAATACTTAAAATTCAGAACATAACTTATTCTTTGCCACATCACTACCCCTCATTACAGGTTGGATCTTGGTACAACATTAGCATTCAAAATAGTAATATATGACATTAGGTATTATAGCCATCTTAGAATTAAAAACATAACATTATTGATAAAGGTGGTAATTTGGTGAGCATTAGAGAAAGAGATAATTTTTAAATATGTTTATCTACAAGGCAAACTGCATTATGCTCAACAAGGGAAAGCATATTGAAGAAGTTGTTTTAGCATTGGATTCCATGTCAAAGACACGTTCTACCGGCAAGTTGAAGACACTACCAAGACCACCTCTATTTTCCAAATTCTAACGCAGTAAAATTGCATTGTATGTTATAGTTCATGCAGAACGTAAAATCTTGGCTTGCAATTCTGTTATTGTATCAAAGTTTCTCCAGGACATGGCATGGTGATGAATGTAGCAATTTCCTTCGTAATAGCCGTAGGTCTATATATATATATCGATATATTATTAAAATACATCATTCAAAAATGTTTGGTAGCATGGAATATCAGCTATTTTTGAATCAAAACATCAATCGTATGTTTTCCTTTAGGAATGTCTCCTATTTTTCAATCAAAACCCTAATCCAATGTTTTCTTTTCGGAATGTCTACTATTTTTTAATCAAAACCCTAATCCTATATTTTCTTATATTAATGTTTCCTATTTTTCAATCAAAACATAAATCCTATGTTTTCTTTTCGTGATGCCGACTATTTTTCAATCAAAACCCACATACTATGTTTTCTTTCCGGAAAGCTTACTATATTTGAATCGAAAACTTAATCCTATGTTTTCTTTTTGGAATGTCTCCTGTTCTGCAAACAAAACCTAAATCCTATGTTTCTTTTTCTTAATATCTCCTATTTATCAGTTTTAAATCAAAACCCTAACCTATGTTATCTTTTCAGAATGTCTCCTATTTTTCAATCAAATACCTAATCCTGTCATATATTTTTGGAATATCTTGTATTTTTAAATAAAACCCTAATCCTATGTTTTCTTTTTGCGATGTGTCCTATTTTTCAGTTTTGAATCAAAACTTTAATCCTTTGTTTTTTTTTTAGGAATGTGGCATTTTTTTAATCAAAACACTAATTCTATCTTTTGTTTGGGAAATGAAAACCCTAATCGTATGTTTTATTTTTAGAATGTCTCCTATTTTTGAACAAAAACGCTAATCGTATGCTTTCTTTTCGGAATGTCACATATTTTTTAATAAAATGCCGAATACTCTGTTTTCTTTTCGGAATATCTCCTATTTTTCAATCAAAATACTAATTCTATATTTTCTTTTCAGAATGTCTACTATTTATTGGTTTTCAAGCAAAACCCTAATCCTATATTTTGTTTTTGAAATTTCTCCTATTTATCAATCAAAACCCTAATCTATGTTGTCTTTTTAGAATGTCTCCTATTTTTGAATCGAACCCTGATCCTATGTTTTCCTTCAGAATGTTTCTTATTTTTTAGTTTTGGAGGAATGTCTCCAATTTTTAAATCTAAAACCTCATCCTATGTTTTGTTTTCGTAAAATCCTAATCCTTGTGCTATATTTTCTTTTTATAATGTAACCTATTTTTTAATCAAAAGACTAATGCTCTATTTTCTTTTTGAAATGTCTCATATTTTTCAATTTTAACCTTTATCCTATGTTTTCTTTTTGGAATGTCTGCTATTTTTGAATCAGAACACTAATCATATGTTTCTTTCTGAAATGTCTCTCATTTTCCAGTCAAAAAAATAATCCTATTTTCTCTTTTGAAATCGGCTCTTATTTTTATGTTTGAATCAAAACTTTAATCCTTTGTTTTCTTTCAAAATATCTCCTATCTTTCAATATAAATCCAAATCATATGTTTTCTTTTCGGAATGTATTCTATTTTTTAGTTTTGAATTAAAACCCTAATCTTTTGTCTTCCTTTCAGAGTATCTCCTATTATTGAATCAAAATCCTTACCCTATGTTTACTTTTTGTAATGTCTACTATTTTTTAATTAAAGAGCTAATCCTATGTTTTCTTATTACAATGTCTCATATTTTTCAATCAAACAATAATCCTATTTTTTCTTTTAGGAATGCCTACTAGTTTTTAATCAAAACTGTAATCCTATGTTTTCTTATAGTGATGTCTCCTATTTTTTAGTTAAAACCCTAATCCTATGTTTTTTTTTTTGGAATGCCTACTATATTTCTATCAAAACCCAAATCCTATGTTTGCTTACAGTATCTCTCCTATCTTTCGATCAAAACCAAAATCCTATATTTTCTTTTGGAAATAACTCATATTTTTTAATCAAAACCGTAATCCTATGTTTCTTTTCTGATTGTCTACTATTTTTTTTAATCAAAACAATAATTTTATGTTTTCTTATAGTAATGTCTTCTATTTTTAAATCAAGACCCGAATCCTATCTTTTATTTTCGGAATGGCTTTTATTATTAAATAAAAAACCTAATAAATTATTTTCTTTTGTAATGTTATCTATTTTTGAATCAAAACCATAGTTCTATGTTTTTTTATACTAATGTCTTATATTTTTCAATCAAAACCCTAATTTCTTTTTTTTTTTTCGGGATGTCTATTATTTTTTAATCAAAACACTAATTCTATGTCTTCTTATAATAATGTTTATTATTTTTCATTCAAAACCCTAATCCTCTATTTTCTTATAGTAATGTCTCATCTCTTTCAATCAAAGCCGTAATCCTTTGTTTTCTTTTCGGAATGCCTGCTATATTGAATCAAAAAATTAATACTATGTTTTATTTTCAGAATATGTCCTATTTTTTTAGTTTTCAATCAAAACCCTAATCCTTTGTTTTCTTTTCAGAATCTCACATTTGTTTGATCAAAACCATAATTCTATGTTTTGTTTTTGTAATCTATGAAAATTTTTAATCAAAACCTTAATCATATGTTTTATTTTCGTAATGCCTCCTATTTTTGAGTTAAAATACTAATCCTATGTTTTCTTTTCGGAATGCATCCTATTTTTTTATCAAAACCTTAATCTTATGTTTTATTTTGCGTATGTCTACTATTTTTAAACCAAAACAATAATCGTATGTTTTCTTTCCGTAATGTCTCATATTTTTTAATTGAAACAATGCATCCTAGTTTTTAATCAAAACACTAATCTTATGTGTTTTTCTAGGAATGTCAGCTATTTTTTAATCAAATCAATAATCATATGTTTTTTTTTATAATGTCATATTTTTTAATGAAGAACCATAATCCTAAACTTTTTTTTTTTTGAAATGTCTCCAATTTCTTAATCAAAACCTTAATCATATGTTTTCTTTTCGTAATATCAACCATTTTTTAATCAAACCATAATCCTATGTTTTCTTATAGTAATGTCTCCTATTTTTCATTCAAAACCCTTATCGTATATTTTCATTATATTTTGCTAAAATCTAGAAGACATTCCGAGAAGAAATAACAAAATTATTTTTGATTAAAAACAAAATTTAGGTGACATTCCGAAAAGAAATCATATGATTAGTGTTTTGGTTAAAAGATAGTATAAATTCTAAAAAATATATATAGGTTATTGTTTTGATTGAAAAATTGAGACATTTCTAAAAGAAAACTTGGGATTAGGGTTTTGAATAAAAGAAATGAGACATTCAAAAAGAAAATATAGGATTAGCGTTTTTATTGATAAAAAGGCGCCATTGTGGAAAAAATAATAGGATTAGGGTTTGATTAAAAAATAGTAACCATTTCGAAAAGAAAACATAGGCTAAGTTTTGAATGAAAAAACTAAGACATTCCGAAAAAGCATAGTATCAGGATTTTTATTAAAAAAAAATAGGAGCCATTCTTAAAAGAAAAGATAGAATTAGGGTTTTAATTATAAAAAATGACACATTCTAAAAAGAAAAAAAAAGGATTAGGGTTTTGATTTAAAACTGAAAAATAGGACACATTTAAAAAATAATACATTGGATTAGTGTTTTGATTCAAAAATAGCAGATATTTTGAAAAGAAAAGAAAGTACTAGTTTTTTGAATTAAAACTTCTAAAAAGGAGACATTAACAAAAGAAAACATCGGATTCGGGCTTTAATTGAAAGATAGGAGAGATTCCGAAAAAAAAAAATAAACATAGTATCATGGTTTTTATTCAAATATAGTAGGTATCTTGAAATGAAACATAAGATTAGAGTTTTCAATGAAAAATACGAGACATTACTATAAGAAAACACACAATTAGTTTTTTGAATGAAAACCAGGAGACATTACTATAAAAAAACACACAATTAGTTTTTTGAATGAAAAGCATGAGACATTACTATAAGAAAAACCATAGGATTATGCGTTTGATTCAAAAGTAGTAGCCATTCCAAAAAGAAAACATAAGATTAGGGTTTTGATTGAAAATATGAGGCATTCCGAAAATAAAATATAGGATTAGAGTTTTGATTAAAAACCAAAAAAAGGGGACATTTCCAAAAAAAAAAAATGAGACATTACTAAAAGAAAACATATGATTACTGTTTTGATTAAAAAATAGAAGACATTATCAAAAGAAAATATAAGACTAGGGTTTAGATTTATAACTATGAGGAATTGCAATAAAAAAACTTCAGATTAGGTTTTTGATTCAAAAATAGCAAAAATTGCCAAAAGAAAAATTCGAATTAGGGTTTTAATTAAAAAATAGAAGGTATTTAGAAAATAAAACATAGAATTAGGGTTTTAATTCAAAACTGAAAAATAGGACACATTCCAAAAAGAAATCATAAGATTAGGGTATTGATTAAAAAGTATGATAGATTCTAAAAAGAAAACATAAGATTATGGTTGTGATTCAAATATAGTAGACATTCTGAAAACTAAACATGCGATGGGAGTTTTGATTGAAAAATTGGAGACATTCTAAAAAGAAAACATTGGATTAGGGTTTTGATTAAAAAATAGTAGACATTACCAAAAAACACATAGGATTAGTGTTTTGATTGAATATGAGACATTATTATAGGAAAAAATGAGCCATTACCAAAAGAAAACATAGGATTATGGTTTTGATTAAAAATTACCAGAGATTCCCAAAACAAATTATAGGATTTGCATTTGATTAAAAAAAATCAGACAATCTGAAAAGAAACAAAAGATTAGGGTTTTGATTCAAAATAGGCGAAAAATAAAAAACATTGCTAAAAGAAAACATAGAATTAGTGTTTTGATTAAAAAATTGCAGACATTACTAAAAGAAAAGAAAGGATTAGGTTTTTTATTGTAAAATAGGAGACATTCTGAAACCAAAAAACATAGGTTAGGGTTTTTATTCAAAATTGATAAATAGAGATATTAAAAAAGAAAAACATAGATTTAGGTTTTGTTTGCAAAATGAGGGGCATTCCTTAAAGAAAACTTAGGATTAAGTTTTTGATTCAAATACAGTAGCCTTTTGAAATAAAAACAATGGATTATGGTTTTGATTGAAAAATAGGAGACATACTACAAAAAAATATAGGATTAGGGTTTTGATTAAAAAATAGTAGACATTCAAACAGAAAATAAAGGATTAGGGTTTTGATTAAAATATAGTAGGCATTTTGAAATGAAGACATGTTATTTGGATTGTGGCTGAAAAATATGCAACATTTCTATAAGAAACATAGGGTTAGGATTTTGATTGTAAAATATGAGACTTTCGATAAGAAAACATAGGATTAGGATTTTGATTCAAAAATAGTGGACATTCCAAAAAGAGGCATGGGATTAAGGTTGTGACTGAAAAATATGAGACATTACGAAAAGAAAGCATAGGATTATTATTTTAATTCAAAAATAGCCGACATTAGCAAAAGATAGATAAGATCAGGATTTTGATTAAAAAAATATGAGACATGCAAAAAAAACCATAGGGTTAGGGTTTTTATTCAAAACTGGAAGACATTCTGATTAGAAATAATAGGTTTAGGTTTTTAATTGAAAACAAAAATTTAGGTGACATTCCGAGAAGAAAAAATAGGATTAGGATTTTAGTTGATAAATAAGAGACACATCGGAAAGAAAATATAGGATTAGGATTTAGATTAAGAATTAAGAGACATTCCAAAAAGATAGCAAAGGATTAGGGTTTTCATTCAAAACTAAAAAATAGTAGACATTCTGAAAAGGAAATTAGGGTTTGATTCAAAATAGGAGATATTTTAAAAAGAAAACATAGGATTAGGGTTTCGATTGAAAAATAATAGACATTTCGAACATAAAACATATGATTATTCTCTTGATTGAAAATTGATTAATAGGATACATTCTAAAAAGAAACATAGTATTAGTATTTTGAATGAAAAATTGGCGACATTGCGAAAAGAAAACATAGCATTACGTTTTTAATTCAAAAATAGTAGATATTTCGAAAATAAAACATAGGATTAGTATTTTTATTCAAAAATAAGAGTAATTCCGAAAAAAAAACATATGATTAGGGTTTTGATTCAAAAATAGCAAAATTCCCAAAAAAAAAAAAAGATAGGATTAGACTTTTTATTAAAAAAAAAAAGAAACAACACAAAGTATTTGAGTTTTGATTCTAAAATGAAAAATAGGACACATTCTGAGAAAAAAACATATGATTAGGGTTTTGATTTAAAAATAACAGATATTCCAAAAACAAAAGAAATAATTAGGTTTCTGATTGAAAAATTAGGAAACATTTTGAAAATAAAACATAGGATTAGTGTTTTGATTGACATATAGTAGGCATTTTGAATAAAAAACATATTATTATGGTTTTAATTTAATTATAGGAGACATTACTAGAACAAAAGATAGGATTATGGTTTCGAATGAAAAATAGGAGACATTACTATAAGAAAATATAAGGTTAGGGTTTTGATTAAAAATAGCTAACATTCCGAAAAGAAAACATAGGATTAGGACTTTGATTAAAAAATACCAGACATTATGAAAAGAAAAGAAAGGATTAGGTTTCTAATAGTAAAATAGGAGAAATTCTGAAAAAAAAACATAGGTTAGGGTATTGATTTGAAACCGATATATAGGAGACATTAAGAAATAAAAACATATGATTTGGGTTTTGTTTGCAAAATAAGCGACCCTAGAAGAAAACATAGGATTAGGGTTTTGATTAAATAATCGTAAACATGACTATAAGAAAACATAGGACTATGATTTTGATTAAAAAACAATAGACATTCCGAAAAAAAAAATATAATATTAGGGTTTTGATTAAAATATAGTAGGCATTTTGAAATGACAACATAGGATTAGGATTTTGATTGAAAATAATGAGGAATTTCTTTAAGAAAATATAAGATTAGGATTTTTGTAAAAAATAGTAGACATTCCAAAAGAAAACATAGGATTAGGGTTGTGATTGAAAAATATGAGACATTACGAAAGGAAAAACATATGGATTATTGTTTTGATTGAAAAATTGCACATATTACCAAAAGAAGCATAAGATCAGGATTTTGATTAAAAAAATATGAAGCATGCAGAAAAAAAACATAGGATTTGTGTTTTTATTCAAAACTAGAAGACATTCTGATAAGAAATAATAGGATTAGGTTTTTGATTGAAAATAAAAATTTAGGTGACATTCCGAGAAGAAAACATAGGATTATGGTTTAAGTTGAAAACTAGGAGACATATCAAAAAGAAAACATAGGATTAGGGTTTAGATTACAAAATATAAGACATTAAAAAAAGACAGCAAAGTATTAGGGTTTTCATTCAAAACTAAAGAAGAGGAGACATTTAAAAAAAAACAATTATGGTTCGATTAAAAAATAGGATACATTTTGAAATGAAAATAAAGGATTAGGGTTTTGATTGAAAAATACTAGACATGTCGAACATAAAACATGGCATTATTGTTTTGATTGAAAATTGATAAATAGGAGGCATTCCAAAAAAAACAACATAGAATTAGTATTTTGATTCAAAAATTGGAGATATTGTGAAAAGAAAACATAGCATTACGTTTTTAAATAAAAGATAGTAGACAATACGAAAAGAAATCATAGGATTAGTACTCTTATAAAAAATCGGAGACATTCCAACAAGAAAACATATGATTAGAGTTTTGATTCAAAAATAATTGAATTCCCAAAATAAAAGATAGCATTTCGGTTTTTATAAAAAAAATGAGACATTTCACAAAGAAAACAAAGGATTTAGGTTTTGATTTAAAACTGAAAAATTGGACAAATTCCAAAAAAGAAACATAGGATTACGGTTTTGTTTGAAAAATAACAAATATTCCAAAAACAAAAGAAATGATTAGGTTTTTGATTGAAAAATTAGTAAATATTCCAAAAATAAAACATAGGATTAATGTTTTCATTCAAATATAGTAGGCATTCCACAAAGAAAATATAAGATTAGGGTTTTGATTAAATTATTGGAGGCATTACTATAACAAAACGTAGAATTATGGTCTTGAATGAAAAATAGAAGACATTACTATAAGAAAATATTGCATTAGGTTTTTAATTAAAAAATAGCCGGCATTCCAAAAAAACCATAGGATTAGGGTTTTGATTCAAAAATAGCAGACATTTATTTACTGTTTTGATTCAAAAATTGTAGCCATAACAAAAAGAAACCATAGGAATATTGTTTTGATTGAAAAATATGAGACATTACGAAAAGAAAACATAAGATTATTGTTTTGATTCAAAAATATCATACATTAATAGAAGATAGCATAAGATTATGGTCTTGATTAGTAATTAGGGGGCATCCTAAAAAGAAACTTAGGATCAGGGTTTTCTTAAAAAAATGAAATATTATGAAAAGAAAACATACAATTATTGTTTTAATAAATAAATAGTAAACAACGTGAAAAAAAGAACATAAGATTAGGCTTTTGATTTAAAAATATGAGGCATTATGAAAAACAAACAAAGGATTTGGATTTTTATTCATAAATAGGATGCACAACAAAAGGAAAATAAAGACAGAGATTCTTAACACAAAAGATATGATTAGGGTTTTGAATAAAAAAATGAAATATTCCAAAAAAACAAAGGATTATGATTTTGATTCGAAATTGAAAAGAAGGGCACATTACAAAAAGAAAAATAAGAATAGGGTTTTGACTCAAAAACAGCATGCATTCCGAAAACAAAAAAAAAGGATTATGTTTTTTTATTGGATTAGGATTTTGATTGAAAAATTGGTGAAACTATTATAAGAAAACATGGGATTAGGATTTTGAATGAAAATAGAAAATATTACTATAACAAAACATAGGATTACGGATTTTAATTAAAAAATAGTAGTCATTCTGAAAAAAAAAACATAAGATCACATTTTTGATTGAAAAATATGAGACATTTCAAAATGAAAACATATAATTTTGGTTTTAATTCAAAAATAGGAAACATTCCAAGACGAAAACATAGGATTTAGATCTTTTTCAAAAATAGGAGACGTTCTGAAAAGTAAACATACGAGTTAATTGAAAAATAGGAGACATTACTATAGCAAAACATAGGATTAGGGTTTTCAATGAAAAATAAGAGAAATTACTATAATAAAACATAGTATTAGATTTTTGATTAAATAATAGTAGACATTAAGAAAAGAAAACATATAATTAGGGTTTGATTAAAAATAATAGACATTAAGAAAATAAACATAGGATTATGGTTTTGATTGAAAATATTAGACATTTCGAAAAGAAAACACTGGATTAAGGTTTTGATTAAAAAATAGCAGACATTATGATAATACAACATTGCGTTAGTGTTTTGATTAAAACCGATATATAGGGAACATTTGGAAAAGAAAATATAGGATCATAGTTTTTATTAAAAAAAAAGTAAACATTCCAAAAAGAAAACATAGAATTTGTTTTTTGATTGAAAATAGGAGGCATTTCAAAAAGAAATCATAGGATTAGGTTTTTGAATGAAAATAGTAGCCATTTCGAAAGGAAGAAGAAACATACGATTTGGGTTTAGATTAAAAAATAGCAGATATTCTAAGAAGAAAACTTAGGATTAGGGTCTAATTCAAATTTGCTAGACATTATTATGAGAAAACATAAGATTAGGTCTTGATTGAAAAAGGGAGATATTATTATAGGAAAACATAGGATTATTGTTTTGATTAAAAAATATTAGACATTCTCATAAGGAAACATAGAATTAGTGTTTCGATTGAAAAATAAGTGGCATTCCGAAAAGAAAACATAGAATTAGAGTTTTGATTGAAAAATATGAGGCATTCGGAAAAGAAAACATAGGACTAGTGTTTTGATTAAAATTAGCATACATTTCCTAAACAAAAGATAGGATTTGTCTTTTAATTCAAAAAAATTAGAGATTAGGAAAATAAAAAAAGGCATTAGAGATATAATTCAAAATCATAAAATAGGACACATTTCAAATGAAAGCATAGGACTAGAGCTTTGTTTCAAAAATAACAGGCATTTGGGAAAAAAAAAAAAAAAGGCATTAGATTTTTTATTGAAAAATAGGAGACATTCCAAAAAAATCATAGGTTACTAGTTTTATTTAAAACAGAGAAATAACAGAAATTAAGAAAAGAAAACATAGGATTCGGGTTTTGATTGAAATATAGTTGATATTCCAAAAATAATAGATAGGATTAGGGTTTTGATTGAAAAATAAGAGACATTACCAGTATTTAAAAAAACTCTAGTCGCTAGTCGGACGGTCAGCCACCTTCTAGGGCCCATAGAGCCTAGGCGGGGCCTAGGCTGTTTTACCCTTTTAGAATATATACATATTTATAATATAATTTTAATTCTATATAATACCCAAATAGACATTTACCAACAACTAAATTGATGCATCAACAATCAAATAATAATACAAGAGCTTCTAGAATCCAAAAAACTATAAAACGAAAACTTACCATAAAAACATAAATGTAAAATTACAAACTCAAGTCAATCAAGTATGACTACCATAAAATAAAAGTGTCTAAAGACTCTAAACCCATGCCAAGACAATCAAGTACTACTACCACAAAATATACAACCATAAAATAAAAGTGTTTAAAGACTCCAAACCCATGCAAAGACAATCAAGTACTACTACCACAAAATAAAAGTGTCTAGCATATATGACAACAAAAACAAAAATAGAAATTGAAAACTTAGGCATCTATCTCTTCTTGAAAGTCCTCCAAGACTCCTTCCGTGTCTGGCTCAAACTCAACCTCTTCTTCATCTTCTTCCTCATCCGAAACAAAATCTTCTTCATGAAGTTCTCTTACTTGAAAATTCATATTACTTCCTCTACCGCTATCCATTTCTCCAACCATTCCCTTTTCCTCAACATCTTCATCACCACCCTCTACAATCCATCCTTGAGCCTTACTAGCATAATTAGCAAGAAGTACATCTCTTCCCATCTTCATTACCTTTTCCCTCTTCTCCTTCATCTTGGAATTGAATTGGACATAGACTAGATTATTTAACCTTGTTGTATCTAGTATATTCCTTTTCTTTGTTTGAATCCCCTCAAATGTGCTCCAATTTCTCTCACACCAAGATGAACTTGATGTTAATGAGGGGATCCTTCTTGCCATTCTTTGCAAATTTGGTACACCATTTCCATAAGTGCCCCACCAACCAATTAAGAAAGCACAAATTGAACAATATTAGAAAAAAATATATAAATTAGTGCTAAAGAAAATAAAGAATTGTAAATATGCATAACCGGATCAAAAGTGTCAATGGTTTTAGTACATCCCGTCTTGCCCGCCGGTCTCCCAAAGCTACCTTCTTTATTCTTATACTTCAACAATTTAACATTCAACACAACATTTTGAGCATCAAAAAGGGGAAAATTTTCTCAACACATTCGAGTAGCCCATGCATGACAAGCGAATTGCTTTGTATCATTTCCTCTTTATAGGAGTAATAAGGATTCAAGATGAATTCTGTCAAATGTAATGGACGATCAAGTCTATCTTGAGCTTTAGTTTCAATAATTTCTAAGACTTCTTGATAGAGGGTCTCTTGATTCTTCAATGCTCCTTTAATCTCTTCCTTAGCGTGAAGAAGCTCTCCATACAAAATTCCCATTGATGGTTTTTTATCCACATCAACAAGGTGAAGCACCCAAACTAAAGGAGCAAATACTTTCAAGCACAATCCTACTCCATTGCAAAAACCCACATTCATAATGGTTGAATAAGTTGCTCTCCCTTTTGTTGATTGGGAATGCTTGCACTTATCCCAATCACTACTAGCAAACATAGTTCTCAACTCACTTTTCTTCTCCATTAAACTTTACAATGATAGAAAAGAAGTTGCAAATCTGTGTCTCCCAGCATTACTATGTCTCTTTTCTTCGTATACTTTCTCATCAATGCTAATGTTTTGTGATGTGCGTAGATGAAGATAGTACATGCCTTTACCTTCTTAATCACTCCTTTAAACTTAGGGTAGGTCCCTATTCCTTGAAGCATGATTTTAATGTTTGTGTGAACATGAAGTCAAAATATAGATGGTCTTTCTTCTCTTCCCCATATGGTTGCGCCGTCATATTGTTAGAAGCATTGTCCATGACCACTGAACTACTATATTCTCCAACTTCTTCAATCCATTGTCGACATAGTGATAGATATATGGCCGTGTGTGCTTCTTCGGAATCTTCCTTAGAAGAAAGGAAATTGTGGCTTTGCTAGAATTGACACATAGATTCATACTACTTTCCCTTTTTCTATCTGACCAAGCATCGGTCATGATTGAGCAACCATTGTTTTCCCACTCTTTCATGGTCCCTAATAATTTTTTAGTTCCTCTCAACTTCTTCCTTCATAGTGGCTCCTTTAATTCATATTGGCTTCAAGGTCAATAACCCTTGCCGTAATTCCAACCGCGTCCACAATTGTATAAAACTATCCTTATCCTAGCATTGAAAGGAATGCCTGCCTCATGGATCCATCTTGCCAAAATCGATGCCCCATCATGTATTCTATTCTTATCAACGACATCTTGATATTTTGTTGATGCGACAACACACCCAATGAAGCTTAGCAATTAATAGATGATGTAAATCTATCTATCGGTCCACGAATGCGTGGCCTTTTCATTGACCCTCCAACTTCAACATCTCATAGTCTTCTTATCAATCGGAGTAATGTAAACTTTTTTTCTTTTCTCCACTCATGTCCACTTTGCGTTTGGCATTAGCCTCCTCCGTACACATTGAACATGAGGATACATTTCCTTGATATTGGCTATGTGTTGCTTCATTCTATATATTCCACCACTAACAACTTTCATGCAAACTTACACTTTAACTTATCCAGATTAGTAGGATCCGCCAATACCGCAAACTCCCACCCCACATCACTTGAATTATGCTTAAATGAATTACTGAAGATGCCATTGAATTAGATGCCCCAGAAGAT